>OZ012709.1:30515175-30634228 GCA_963942595.1 Cylloceria caligata | reverse complement strand
GAACAACCGAATGGAGCTTACTTTTTAACTAAATTTCGTGATCAAACATCTTACTATGAAAGTTACACACTTTACCCTCTCCACAATGAAAGAATTTCTAAAACTGCAACAAATGTGTATTAAATGAAAAAAGTTCGAGAAAAGCACCTAGATCATCGATTAGCAACATTAGAAATGCTTTGCTTTCCGGAATTATATCCATAAGGTATCAACGGTCAACATGAAGAACAAGCTTCAAAAGTTACTGATCGGAGCTATGTATAATTACGTCTACTATCTGAAGATTCTAGATATCGTTTGAACCAAAAATACATATTTCACCTATTGTATGAAACTAATGTTCGCTAATTGAATGCTGGAATTTTTCATGCGTTAAATATCATCAATGCATGACAGAAATATACCGCTCAATGTTATATAGAGCAATTAAAAAATATTCAATTGGAAGGTAATTTAAATACTATCTTTGAACGCCTTCGAAATTCTGTTAAATATTGGAAGACACCAAAGAACAGTCTGAGTTGTAAAGGGTGGTTAAATTTTAAGGGCCGATGTTGATTTTGAATAAAACACAAATTATTTAGGAAATTATTGTCAATTCTTTTTATTATGATAATATGGTATGGTTCAATTATGTATGGAACAAAATATCGGCCAAATGGCCGCCGCGACCTCGGCGGCACACCTCCATCCGATGGTCTAAATTTTCGATGACGCTTAGGCATAATTGAGGTTCTATGCCGTTAATGTGCCGAATTATCTCATCCTTTAGCTCTTGAATTGTTACTGGCTTATCGACGTACACCTTTTCTTTCAAATAACCCCAAAGAAAGAAGTCCAACGGTGTCAAATCACATGATCTTGGCGGCCAATTGACATCGGCACCACGTGAGATAACACGGCCATTGAATTTGTCGCGCAAAAGAGCCATTGTTTCGTTAGCTGTGTGGCAAGTGGCACCGTCCTGTTGAAACCACATATCGCCCACATCCATATCTTCCCATTCGGGCCATAAAAAGTTCGTTATCATCTCACGATAGCGAACACCATTCACAGTAACTGCCTGACCGGCCTCATTTTAGAAAAAATACGGCCCGATGATGCCGCCAGCCCATAAACCGCACCAAACAGTCACTCTTCGTGGGTGCATTGGTTTTTCGACAATCACTCTTGGATTATGATTTGCCCAAATGCGGCAATTCTGCTTATTTACGAATCCACTGAGGTGAAAATGTGCCTCATCACTGAAGATGATTTTCTTCGAAAATTGATCATCCACTGTTGCCATTTCTTGCCACCATTCTGACCATTGACGACGTTTGGAATGGTCAAGAGGCTTTAGTTCTTGAGTCAATTGCACCTTATAAGCGTGTAAATGCAAGTCTTTATGCATAATGTTCATCAACGACGAGCGTGAGAGGTGCAATTGTTGGGCACGACGACGAGTTGAGGTGGACGGCTCTTCAGCCACACTATCGCGAACAGCAGCAATATTTTCTGCAGTACGAGCTGTACGAGCATGCACTGGTGTTTTAATATCTCCTACAGACCCGGTTTGCTCAAATTTTTGCACGATTTTTCCGATTGTACGCACATTTGGACGATTAAATTGACTGAAAAAATCACGAAGTGCACGATATGCATTTTGATTTGAACGCCCATTTTCATAATAAGCCTGAATAACTTTAACGCGTTGCTCGATTGTGTATCTTTTCATGGTTCAAATTGAGTTTGTCTGAAATTGAGAAATGTCAAATGAAATGCAGAAAAAAACTTGACGTTTAGGTGTGGTTCATATTCAACATCGGCCCTTAGAATTTAACCACCCTTTATATCACGTTATTATGGTTTAGCAACGTGGCTTATCGCACCGAGTCCATCAAAATGACTATGGGCAGATTTAGTGAAGTATATTCGTGACGTAAATTCTCCACATTTTAATACATTTTCGGAGAATGAATGCATCGCTCGAGATCCGGTATCGGTTTCTCGATTCTTGGATATTAAGTTCCATGGAATTATGCATTTTCTTTTGTCAGAAAAAAATCCCATTGGTAAAATTAGTCATTACTTATGCGCCGTGAATACCAAGGCCGAGTAACACAGCATTGGCACATGATTATTTGGGTGGAGGATGCATCAATTATAGGAATAAACTCCAATGAAGACGTTAGGAAGTTTATAACGAAATATGTGACTTGTCGCCTTCCAAATAAAGATGTATCTCCAATATTACATAGGCGCGTCAACACACATGAGTGACATAACCATAATAATTATTGCTTGAGGAATAAAAAAGAAAAGTTCGGAGCGATTTTCAGTCGATGTAGATTTGCATTTCCAAGACCTACCACAGAAGAATTTGTTTTATGAGAACCAGCTATATCAGTTGTTGGTCGTAGGCAACTGAAACCGAAAAGTCGACTGTACGATTTACCTCATAATGCTCAAGAGGTGCCTATTAATAATTATAATCCTATTGTCCTTTGCGCTTGGGAAGGGAATATGGGTATTCCATTTATTGGGGAAAGTTCGACACTGTTGACACGGTATTGCATAAAGTATGCAAGAAAATTCGAGACTGCCACTGTATCCCATCGCGTCCATGATATTAATTCTACTATGACATTGCGTCAACGTTTATGGAGATTAGCTCTTCGTAGTTTGAATCATAGAGAAATTGGAGCACTTGAAGCTGTAGAAAGTCTATTAAGTATACTTTTGTACGGGACTGATTCGCACTCTACAATTAGGTTTGTGGATGTGAACATGATTAAAAATCATGTTCTTCCGATTTCTGCGGAAAAGACAATAAATAAATAGTAAACCAATTTAAATCTAAAATTTTTATCAAATGATCAACATCTCTACACAATTGTTTCAGACAAAATCATTTTTCAGCAATTATTAATTAATTTCAACAATTATCTCGTACGCTGTTGCACGAGGTGTATCACTGACACCTATCTTTTCGCAGACATATGATATCACATTATTTATATACCGCTAAATCGTTTCACTTTCACTCTCTAGCGACTGCATGTGATGTCAATTCATCTACTTATTTCGACGAGCATATCAAATGTTGGCCGCTGCAAAACGATGTTTCAAGAATATTTTCGGAAACGTTTCCATTTTGGCTCTCCAGATTCCTCTTGATTCTCGTATTCCTGATTAGCACTACCGCTTATTTTACCAAAGAAGACTGTTCTGTGCTGGTAACATGAGGGTAGAAGTGTGTAATACACTTTGTGCTCTATGCGGGTATTACACATTTTCTCGGCATTAACTCTGTTATGCCGGTACCGCGTAATTGGATTATTCGGTATTCGGTATAATATTAAAAGTTATTATTTTTTGGGATCGTTTGCTGATAAAGAGATGAATCTCGAGTAAAAGATGAAAACGCGAATTTATATAAGAGGAAGTATTTATTATAGGCAACGGTAACTTTCCGTTGTCTATTTAATTGTCAAAGTAAGAAGTACAATAATACGTTGTTTCGAGTATTTCACGAGGAACCAACCGTTCTCTGTTGAGTCTAAATTAATACTGATTTTAGTAAAGCAGTTAGCAACTGCGTTTGCTAAAATCCCTTAGTTGGCAGTTTTAGCTTTAGCCAATCGTAGATCGCCTAGCAAGTCGCCTCATGCTGCATCGGCATCTACTTCGCATCCTGTCTTGTATGACAGCTGTCTTTTAAAGTTTCATCTCTAACTGTGTCAGCTAAGGAATATTCCTGAGAATACGTGAAGAGGAATATTCCGCGACACAACAACTCCATAAGTTTCGAAACATCGTTATAGGCGAGAAAAATCACATTTAAACACTCTCCACTCGTCCGTACTCAGTGTAATTCCGGTAAAAGTATTTGACAATATTTTCACCACTAGAGTAAAACACGTAGAGTTCAACTGGAGACTGACGACAACTAATTTTCCGAATTATTTATTTAATCCGTACATAACAGGGTTCGCTATATAGGGCGATATCGTATAACACGTAGCACCTTTATTTTCCATTTTTATTGCTTACTCGTAGATAGTAACTTTCCGAATGAATCGTCGACGATGGTCATACCCCATTTTATACAGATTACCCCCACCGTCTAATTGCAACGCCGCTACTTTTGATACTGGAAATCATACTACTAAAAATGTTTTAACGATCATCGATTGGTCCTTAATGAGCGAACAATACGATATAATGAAAATTCCCAATTACCCAACCGTGCTCCGATCCCTTGCTAGCGCATTCCGGCTTAAAACTCAGACAAACAATTTGTTCTAACTTGCGTTCGCCCTTTATAATGTCCAGGACGTAACAATGACAATCGTCTGGTGAATGCTTCGATATCGACAATGCGCAGAGAAGATATTTTCTACGCTAGGATGCAGGGGCGGGAGACATATCGTTATTTTCGTCAACCACCGGACAGTATTAATCATTTGACTTCCTTCGAGGGCGGTGTACGAGATGTTCTCACTCGTCTTACAGAATCATGCGAGAGACACGATTATGTGGGTATGACTCTGAACGTGCCGTCTTTCGCGCAAGGACCTGTGTGTTTATCATTTCGACCAGCGTGTGACAACATTCCTGACGATATATGGCAACTAATTGATAGTGTAGAACAGAGTACCCGCGAATTTCGAATAGACGATGGTACGTGAGTAGTATAGGCCCTTTATAGAAAGACAGACAGGGGCGTGGCCCCCTGGCGCCAGGACGTGTCTAGACTAGCCCCCCCACCCATGCTGCTTTCTCATTGGTAGGTCTTTGGGTGTGGAGGGGGCGTGTCTTCCCCCACGACCCCACCCCTGTTCCTGATTGGTCCCAAGCAGTCCCCACCCCCAGACCACTTATCCCAGTGTTCTGATAGGTGCGCGTCGCCGCGCCATCTAACAGATTTTGACCCATACTTAATTGCCGATGCGCCATCTACTATAACCGACGGTCGGTAAAATTACATCGAATTTTGGCAGCCGGTCGAGTAGAACATGTATCGGCGATCGGTAAAGTAGATCGGTTGTCAACCGTCGGTTTGTAGTCGATACTCCCTAGTAGTTTAGGTCTTACGGTAAATAGTATTGTGTATCCATCCACCGGTTAAACATGCCCGTCGTCGATAACCGAGCCCCCTCCATAGCTTTTTTAAAAATATTTTTAGCGAATATAAATTAATTTTTGAAAATTTTTGAACTATTCATCATATTCATGGTGAGTGAAAACGTTTGTTATTTTTCAGCTCCATAAAAACTGTTTTATTTTGACATTTTCGTATAAGAAATTGCAGTTACGGCGAAACGGTGGTGAGCTGTTAATACGTGTTTTCATACCCGATTTGTTGTAATGTAATAGTGCTCCACTTTGGTGAGATTCCAGGGATCCTTGCAGCAGTTGATCACAAGTATACTGGCAATTCATTATGGTTGGAAAGAAAGGCAAACAAACTTTCACCACGACGTGTCCTTTTCAACTAACTTTATTCAACTTTATTCAACTACAATTATTAATTGTGTGCTGTATTGATTGAGTGTAGTGTATGCGCTGCAGCCAGCACTGCAGAGCATGCCACGCGATGAGACATGTGAGAGCTTATAAAATGCCACTCGTTCCCAGTAAATTCTCTGTAGAATTGCAAAAGAGAATGTACAGGGAAAGAGTGAGAGCACTTGCAAATATATCGCTTGAGTGCCGGAATTTTGACTTGACAGACCGTGCCACAGCCAACGCTGCAGAGCACGGCCAAGTGAGCTTGATGATGCACAAATGAGTGGAATGAATTCCCAGTACTTTCCCAGCACGCTTAGTTGGGGGAAAGTACAGTGAATTAATAAGAACACACGCAATTATATTAATCGAGTGTGCAACAAGTGATGTGAAAACGTGGTGCAGCCCACGCTGCAGAGCACGCCACAGTGTGAGACCTTTATGAGGATGCCCCGATGTGTATTTCACTCTTCACCGTCATTGAATTACGATAAATTGTAACGGTGTACTCTTACCTGAGTTTGAGTGAGCACGAAAAGCTGAATAGATCCGATGAAAAGCGGTGAAAAGTCTGAGATGTCCAGAGGATGTGTGCGCTGTCCCAGCGGGTTTTCACAGAAGAGTCAGATTTTACAATATGGCTGCACTTTACGAAAGCGTCGTTGAGCGCTTAAGTCAAATGAGTGAGATAGCCGGTGAGCAAAGCCGGAGTCAAGCGAGAGAGATAACCTCTCGCTTAACGCGGCATGCCTGCGAGGCACAGCCTCGGCTCTGCGAGGCCCTGCCTCGGCTATCTCCGGCATAGCCGAGCGCAGCGCGCTACACCGCAGCAACAGGTCGACACACAGCGAATATCGATCGCCGTGCGCCAGCTGATTTTTCAACAAATCGTGTTCTGCCGAGGTATCCGTACGTGACAGGTGGTAGTTGGTGCTGGCCCTGACGTGGTCCGAACCACGCAGGTACAACCTACGAATTTTGTGCGCATGGTGCAGCAAGTCGGGATGCTCCCTTGACCTGGTGACACACGTGCTTTTCCACTCTCCAAAAGACATGTAGCCACGGCGCTATGCGTGGGGACACGTTAATAGAAGAGTGCCCTGACGCTGTGAGTAGGGGCGGCCAAGCGCAATGCAGGGGAGCCTTACTCCTCACAGAGTATCCTAATTAGTTCGTTTAATCAACTGACGGCCAAGCGCAATTCAGGGGAATCAGTTGAGAGAAAGAACACTAGTTTCTATCATGGTACTTCCCAATCTGTTAGTCTTTATCGTTATCAGTTTGTTCGGCCGAACGACGGCCAAGTGCAATGCAGGGGAATCGATCGATCGAAAGAACACTTGTTCCTTTACATGTTAAATTTATAAATGATATTGAAGCTATATAGGCTGTCGAGCAGCACTTCGTCTTGAAGAACGATTTCCAACAAGAGCCCTGAGGCTTGTCCTGTCGCGGTTTATATAGTTTAGCGGATGCGCCCCGGGGGGGGGGGGCTGTTTTGCGGTACGTCACGTGATGTTTGTCGCACGTTCTTCACTGGGTGAGGGAGATGCGGGGTGGCGTGTCGGTGTTCCGTTATATCTTGAATTTTTATATTTAGCCGGTCCTCTGTCTTCCTGGGGTTTGAACTGAGGTTCCAGCGAGGTTGAATTCTGTTGTCCGATGTTAAATATCTACGTGCTGGAGGTTCAAACTTTCTTTTCATGTTTTTTGTAGTTCAGTCATGGTTTTTTTATCTTTTTGTCACATGTGGGTCTTTGCCTACCTCGTACGTATAAGTTTGTCTTATTTATTGATTAATATTTGCCAAAATTGATTAATTGTTGCTAAAATTGCCTTTCTCTGGGAGTTTTTTATGTGCTCCTCGCTGATTTTTATGTTATTCTATTTTCCGTTCGTTCTGCGGTTTAGGGGATGCCCTGATACTTATTTATTCACTAAATTTGGTGAGAGATCGGCTTGATTTATGTATTTTTCCTAATGTTAATGTTTATCCGTGAGCGGGGGCGTGTAGCGACGCTTCATGTGAAGGTACCCTGTTGTTTTGTCTCGAGGATTTGTGTAACCTCGAGGGTTCCACTAATTCTTTCTTCTTTTCCCCGTAATGCGGCGTTCTTGGCGTGTTGCCGTCTGAGTAGTATGGCCTATTGGGGAGTAGGGCCGACTGTGCTCGTCTTTGCACGGTAAGATGTTTGGCTTCACGAGTGGTTCCGCCCGCTCTTAGCGCAGGAGCAAAGCCCTTGCGCTGGGTCCCGTAGATACAGGGCGTGGCATTGCTAGCCATTCTGCCTCTTGTCTTGCTCGCTTCGTGCGGGGGGTTTTCCCCTCGTATGCTGTGCTTTTGTTTTGATGGTGATCTTCGTGCTAGGTGGGGCCTACTGTTGCCGTCATTCTCTTTAGGATGGGTACTCGGGGTTGCTTGTGTGTACCTACTGATCCATTAAGTTTTCCTTGTCTGATGGATGCTTATTTTCCCCTTGTTTGCTCGTATTGTAAATAGATAAACACTTTTTGATGATTTCTTTGTTTTATTCATTAGTTTTAGTCTGTGTTAGTTGGTGTGGGTTGGATGTGTTAGTTGAATTAAGGTTTTTGATTCTTGCAGCGGATCGCTGTGATGGCGTTCCGTTACAGTATATATATTGTGCGATCTAATAGTGCGATCCGCTACAATACAGGAAAAAGATCAAACCCTCCACCAAGAACTAAAAAAACTAATGAAGCCAACATATCAAACTAACACAAACACGGAAAAACATACCAAGAACAGACAAAGGAAAAGAAACATCAGTAGAGAACCACCAAATAATTATCTATAGACAAAAAACGAGCGTACACGTGTCGAAAAGCGTCCACCAGACTAGGAAACCGGCAAGAATCAAAAGTTACACACAAGCAAGGCATCAGCTTAGCGCACAGACCACATTCACATTCCAGTGAGTAAGGTGCGACAAACATCACGTGATCTACCACAAACCCCCCCCCCCCTGGGGGCGCATCCACTAAACTATATAAACCGCGACAAAACAAGCCTCGAAACTACCTTCTGCAAGACGAAGTGCTGCCCGACAGCACACCCAGATTTAAAAATTAATTACAAGACTAACAGTTCGGGAAGTCATGATAGAATGAGTGTTATTTCGTTCAATTGGTTCCCCTGCATTAGGTTTGGCCGTCAGTTGAGTGAACGAACTAATTAGAGGTACCCTGTGAGGAGTAAGGCTCCCCTGCACAGCGCTTTACCGCCCCTACTTACAGCGTTAGGGCACCTTCCACTAACGGGTCCCCACGCACGGCGTCGTGGCTTCTCGTCTCTTGGAAAGTGAAAAAGTAATTGTGTCACTAGGTCAAGGGAGTGTCATCCCGACTTGTTGTACCACGCGCACAAGATTCGTAGGGTGTACCTGCGTGGGTGGGACCACGTCAGGGCCAGCGGCCAACTACCCCCTGTCGCGGACTGATGCCTCGGCAGATTACGTTTATTTAAAAGGCCGAATCGCAAGCCCCTTAACGGCACGACAAAGCACCTTAAAGTAAACGTAACTCACTGCTTCTGTATCAGGAGCACAGGACGAGCTAGTTGGTCATCGCTGCGAACCCGGTGTCTTGCGCGAACAGTGAGCTATAGCTAGGGAACCCAAACAATAACAAAGACGAGTACGATAGGTAGGTAAATTCACACGCCCTATCTTATATTACAACTCTCGCGACCCTACACTAAACTCACCGCGGAAACATCCAGCAAGGCGGGGCCTCGAGAGATGAACCACGCGAATCGGTCACATCTTACAAGAAAGCGTGAGAATAGCATACCACCAGCAAAATATCGCCGTCCAATGATTATACAAAGCCCGACCTGTATATCTTATGAAAATACCATGGGACGCCCCATATGAGGACAAGCGCAGGCAGTCAGACCTAGAAGACCAACAACCTTGTAATCTAGCATAAAAACCCCATAGTATCAAATTGACTGTTGAGCTCCGTACGCACGATATCTTTTCGTCGTACGAATAATCGAGTCAAAACCCGAAAATACTGGAATACGTAATTATAAGGAAAGGATAGCGTAAAAACAGGAGGCGATAGCAATTATTTCTTTGTAATGATTGAGTGTTAAGATCCGCAAGCACGATACCAGATCGTGGTACAAATCACAAAAACCCATTCCGATCGGAAATAGGAAGCTGTACGCAAAGATAAAATCGCAACTTAGTTATTCGATACTACCTCCACCAACCGAGGCCAATCCAAAACCCGAAAATACTGGAATACGTAATTATAAGGAAAGGATAGCGTAAAAACAGGAGGCGATAGCAATTATTTCTTTGTAATGATTGAGTGTTAAGATCCGCAAGCACGATACCAGATCGTGGTACAAATCACAAAAACCCATTCCGATCGGAAATAGGAAGCTGTGCGCAGAGATAAAATCGCAACTTAGTTATTCGATACTACCTCCACCAACCGAGGCCAATCCTTCCTAACTCCTCAAAAGAATAGAAACTCAATAGGTGCCTTAAGCACAATCAAATTAAAGAATTACCCACCAAATAAGAATACCAATGATGAAAGGGTAACGAATTGCACGTCCACCACGGGCATATGCAAATCAATAAAACCCAGACTGAAGTCTCTCAACAAAAACAAAAAATAGAATCAATCACATACTCTTTTAAAACAATAGACTCAACAAAAAACTCCTTCCATCCAGCCCAGAGCACGAATCTGTTTCGAGCCATCAATCCTCTCCCCGGTGATATAGCAAAAGACCTCGCTCGAAAGAAAAATTAAACTACGCGATTTCGCCGCGACCGCCTAATATACGCGCATAAACCTCGCACGAAGAGGGATAAACCAAGTGCATAAGAGAAACGGACATCGCGAAACGTTTCAATACAAAGTAACAAGTACAAAAACACTTGTGAAAAATTATATACAAACTATATACATAAACGACCACACACGCACTCACACACACGCACGCACACACCCGCGTGCCTTCTATTTACATATTTACAAAGTTTATATTACACAGTTGTTACTAGCCATCATCAGCATCGCTATCTTCAAAGCCAAACGGTAGTGATAACCGGTGTGTAATATGGCGACGTTAACGGCATACGACACGACAAGTTTTGTATATAGTACGGGTGATGACGTTGTGGAGGGGTGTTCTTTGAATTGATTTGAATTTTAAATTAAGCGATGTTGTTGGAAAATCAGCTGGCGCACGGCGATCGATAATCGTCGTGCGCCTACCTGTTGCGCTGCTCTAGCACGCGTTGTTCGGTTGAGTCGAAGATAGCCGAGGCATGGGCTTCGCGAAGCCGAGGATGTGCCTCGCTGGCACGCCGCGTCGAGCGAGAGGATGTCTCTCTCGCTTGACTTCGGTTTCGCTCACCGGCTATCTCGCTCAACTGACTCCAGCGCTCAACGTAAAGTTCATACTCGCAGCCATCTTGAGAATTTGGCACTTTTGCGACACACATCCATTGAACAGCACACACAACAGGACTCTCGGACTCTCGGACCTTTTCTCTGTCGCAATTCACCGGATTCGCTCAACTTTAAAGCTCAACAGGACTCCAATACACGGTAAGAGTACACCGTCACAATTCAGTGCAATTCAATGTCGGTGAGGAGTAGAAAATAGCGGTACATCCACATTTTTGTCTCACTCTGTGGCGTGCGCTGCAGCACATGCTGCACCACGTTCTCCTCACTGTATGTTGCTAGCTTAATTGATATAATTAAGCATGTGCTTTATATTCGCTGTATTTTCCCCCAGTAAATCTGCTGGGAAAGTACAGCGAATACTTTCTGCTCAATCGTGCATCCTCATTCTATGTTGTATTGTGCTACGCAGTGCTGACTGCGTAGCTGGTTTCACACACAGGCTTAGCACTCAAGCAATGTTCATTGCAAGTGCTCTCATTGAGCCACTGTAATCTCTCTTCAACAATTTGCTGAGGGCTTGCAGTGAATCAAACATAAAATCTTTCGCACTCGTTATTCACAGCGTGTCGTGCTACGCAGTACTGACTGCGGTGCACGCATTGCTCTCAATCTCAAGCTCAATCGCACTCAGCACACAATTAATAATTGTGTGCTGTTCAAATAATATTCAAAATTCAATTTGTTTATTTATTATTATAATTTGTACCTTTTTTCTAAATTGATATTTTTGACTGATTTTCTAAATTAAATTATTTTGGCATTAATTTTCAATTTTATTGTCCACGCATTTTGTATTAAAATTGTACTTTGTACCACGTTTTTGGAAGGTAGAATAAACTACTTCCTCACGATAACATCTACTTGGTCTGGTTTATTTTCCTCTTGCCTCGAGTGAGTTCTCACATTTTTTCAATATATCCACAGATCAGTCAAGCTTCATCCGGACGGATTCTCAACAGATGTATTACTAAACGACGGCATTTCTGATATTATAAGTTGACTTATTGATTTTAAATAAATTGTTTGTGAGTTTTTATAATTCAAACTTATCCCTTTCACTTTGCAAACAGTGTCCACCACCGTTTTGGGATTCGCGGTAGTTGTAGCCGTATAACAATAAAATTTCGGGCCTTCGGAGACGAACGAGTTGATATAAGCGTTCGGAGCCACCGATATCAACTTGTTGGTCATGTCACCGAGGAGATTACCTACCGAAGGCTCCCAAGCATCATCACCAGTACTCACGTAAATAACGGAGTCCGTATCGTAGTACAAAACCCGTTTGTCCAATAGCTCGAGGTAGCTATAAGGTTTCAGACGGGCCAAAGCCGTTGTAAATGCAGCGATAACCACACTAGTTAAGGGGCTAGGGACAATAGCCTCGTCGCGAGATACCCAGTTCAAATATAACAAATCATTAAATCATCAATCAAATACAACAATAGCTTCTCACGAGCTTGAATTATTTCCGTGCGCGTCAGGTTGTAACATACTTACAATCACGAGCCCATTCTTATATTATTTTGAATGGCTATAAGAGCCTAAATATTATTTCGGAAGCACCGTGGACGCATAAGTAATATCATCGGTACAGGCGTACCGAGGTTTGCGGGCACTAGGCCATCGAACCCGGAGATATGACAAAAACTAGCTACGTCACACCACCGGAATTCCGTCGCTGCGGTAAACAGCAGGTCAGCGACCAACTGGCCTCGCTTGGCGGCGAGGGGAAGACGGGTAGTGCGGCGGCGGCAAGCCGCAAAATTAAGAAATCGCGTTAGATTTAAAAATTGAAATTGAAAATGATGTAGAGGGGAACGAGGCAAGGGGAAGGCTATAAAAGAGCCTGCGTGGGGGGAAAAAGCTCTCTTAGCTCAAGGCTCTAATCTTGAGAATACGTGCATTATCAAAGTGTTAAGATTATCAGTTTGGAACTTTTACCGAAAACATTCGATCGAGAAATGTGTTTATTGTCAAAAGTAGAAACCGGTAAATTATTGAAAGATTATTATTCCTAGTGATTGTGAAGGTCCGTAAAGAACAACCATAGAAAAAGGCAGGAGGACAGGCGAGTCAAGTAAAATACAAGAATTATTAGTGAAATACTAAGGACATCGACATTGATCTAGATTTAGATAGAATTAATTGAATAGAGTTAAGAGAATAGAATTAAGTGGATAGAGTTAAGTGTAGAGAATTAATTAAATAGAATTAGATCAGTAGTGTTCAAGAAAATAGAATTAGGTCGCGTAGCATTTAAACAAGTAGGATAAACGAAAAGTGTATAAGCATGTGAGAAGGAAAGAGATAGAAAGGAAGTAAATTGTGTGATAGATAGAGAGGGATAGAGATATAAGCGAGATATCGGCCCGAAGAGCGAGACCGACGTGTTTAGCGGTGTGTGTGTGCTCGAGCGTACAGCTTACTACCATTGTACAAAATAATAACAGATTTCCAAGCTGGGTATACCGAGAATCCATGTAAACGTAATATACGAAAAGATAGAAAATAATCTTCGGAATTACCGAATTTCAATGCATTGTACTGGTTATCGGTGCCAAGAAACCGAACACTGACATTTTTATTTAAATTGCTTTTGTTTATAAACCTTATTCTCACCTACCTAGAAGTCTAAAATTAATTAATCCTGTGATCGAGCTTGATTTTTCCATGAGAAATAAAAATTATTGCTAACGATAAGAAATTACCGTTACAAGGTTATCCCGCTGACCGTATTTACCCCAGAACGAATTTAAGCAAAGCTCAGCAACTGAGCGTAAGCCTTGATTACGCGTAATGTTGCTAGCGTTCAGCCGGATACCGTCCACGCGCTCGTAATAATTTACCAGGTCTATAAATATGAAACCGGAATTTGCCCATAGATGACCCTAGCTGTCAATGTAGTTACCGTCAAACCGCGTCACTGGCATCATTTCCTTGTTGACAACTCTGACAAAGATTTTCAACTCACAACAATACAAGTTTCATACAACAGCATAGTTTGTAATAGCGTTGAACATGTCGAATTTTGTGCCTGGAAACTACGATTTGCGGACAGCATTGATTTTCTGCTACCAATTGAAGAAAACTGCTGCAGAATCGCATCGTATGCTTGTCGAAGCTTACGGTGAGCATGCTCTTGGTAAATCACAGTGCTTTGAGTGGTTTAAAAAGTTCAAAAGTGGCAATTTTGACGCGAGAAACGAAGAACGTGGAAGACCACCGAAAAAGTTTGCAGACAGCAAATTGCAAGCATTGTTGGATGAAGATGACGCTCAAACGCAACAACAACTCGCGGATCAATTAAATATGATACAAGAAGCCGTCTCCATACGTTTGAAAGCCATGGGAAAGATCCAGAAGATGGGAAAATGGGTTCCACATGAACTGAATGAAAGACAGCAGGAAAACCGAAAAACCATTTGCGAATTGCTGCTCGCTAGGTACAAAAGAAAGTCATTTCTCCATCGAATTGTCACTGGCGATGAAAAGTGGAGATATTTTGAGAATCCTAAGCGTAAAATATCATGGGTAACTCTAGGCGAACCATCGACATCGACTGCAAGGCCAAATCGTTATGGACGGAAGACAATGCTCTGTGTTTGGTGGGATCAGAAGGGTGTGATCTATTATGAGCTGCTAAAACCTGGCAAAACCGTTAATACTGAACGCTACCAACAACAAATGATCGATTTGAATCAAGCTTTGCGTGAAAAATGACCAGAATATCAAAAAAGGCAACACAAAGTGATTTTGCTTCATGATAATGCACCATCACACACAGCAAAACTGGTCAAGGAAACGATTGAGGCGTTTAGTTGGGAAATACTTTCGCATGCGGCTTACTCACCAGACTTGGCTCCGTCCGGTTACTACTTATTTGCATCGATGGGACACGCACTTGCTGAGCAGCGCTTTACTTCTCACGAAAATGTACGAAAATGGCTCGATGACTGGTTTGCCTCAAAAGAGCAACAGTTTTTTTGGCGTGATATCCACAAATTGTCAGACCGGTGAGAAAAATGTATAGCTAGCGATGGGCAATACTTCGAATAAAATATTTGTTATCATTTTCATACAATAAACGTGTATTTTCTATACAAAAATTCCGGTTTCATATTTATATACCTGGTATATATTCCTCGCGAGACGCTTCGTCGATACAGTGCTCGGGCCAACCGCTAGCCTTCTGTTTAATCTCAAAAATGTATTTACATAAGCGGCAAACAGTTCACCCTCGCGTGTATCAGGACTGTACATTGTTGTTTTGTACGCCCCAATCATCGAAATTTTAAAGATTTTATAGCCCATATCTATTGCCTTCCGCACCTCATCCGTCACCCAGGTACGGGTGAAAGTCCTGTCATGAGGGTTCTCATGAATGCACGAGTCTTGAACCATAGACTCTGTACACTTACGGCACAGAGCAAATAGCAATCTCTAGTGAATTCGAACAGGTAGCACGGGGTGAAAGAGGTGCTTTGCTCGCTGTATATACAACATTTCGTATATTCAAGACCGTGAGCGTTTGACGCTGGTATCCACGAGTTAAATTTTGCCGGATATCCCACCCAAGTCCCGAAAATTTCTTTTTTCGCACCGTGTCCTTCTGTCTGTAAAACTTGATCAATCTTGAATTCTTTATTCTTCTCCACACGCTTCTCATGAACACTCGTCAATTCTTCGGGGTAAAAGAAACCATGGATAGTTTCGTCTTCGAGATCAAACAACACATACACATACAATCCCTGCCTATGCAAAACTTTTTTGATATGAAATTTCTTCACTCCAATTTTTCTCGTAACCTTTTTCGAAGGTTCTACTGATTCGAACGTAATCTCCGGGTTTGTATTTATACGTTGTGATACGTCTCTTTTCACGTCGCTTTACGGCACTAATTATCATATTGCGCACGTCTGTATCGGCATTATATAGCGTTACGGCAGCCGGCTGCATTTTAATGCTCGAGTGTATAGAAACCATTTATTGTAGTATATCGATGTAACGATGAGTATTACAATGTGTGAAGGAACGCCACATTCGCTTCTTGAGAGTGCGATTAAAACACACGAGTTATAGAATTAAAATGTTTCTGGACTAGACCTTCCTAACGAGAGCAGAGGAGAAATTCGAGATATTCTTGAAGACGTAGTTCCTTTTCATTAGTCCTCTTACAAATTTTGAAATTGTTGTAGATGCGTAGATCCAAATCTTCTATTTTGACTTCTAAAGAAATCCATGTTTATTTGTATGCCAGTGTAGACAATTATTTGTAAACGCAGTGATCGCTTACGTTGTAAATTTACATCTCATACATACATACTCATACATACTCATCTAATTAGATGAGTATTTTACGGCGTTGCGACGGTCCGGAGAAAAGTCAAATAAACCCCAAAGTTAATTCAATCCGAATTCAAAGTGAACTGATCGCAGCACTGACAATACAACAAATAATTATTGGATTATCCATCTTAAGACTATTTTGAACAGACTCGGAACTTACAACTCTAACAAAAGTCTTACAAAATGCTGGTTGATCAATCTATCCAGTCTATACTATTATATTATAAGTATTTGACTATTATAGTCTTCACAATACTCGGTCTGAGAGTCTCTGTTACCGTTGCAATAAAT
Source organism: Cylloceria caligata (assembly GCA_963942595.1). Lineage (NCBI taxonomy): Eukaryota > Metazoa > Arthropoda > Insecta > Hymenoptera > Ichneumonidae > Cylloceria > Cylloceria caligata. The sequence goes on along the minus strand of OZ012709.1, from coordinate 30,617,638 downwards.
GGATCTACCAGGTGTACAAATATGAAATGCGGATTTTTTTTCTAAAAGACATGTTAAATTCAGAAGAATGATAAAAAGTGCTTTATTCAAAGTATGCTCCATCGCTTGTTATACATTTTCCCCATATTTCGGCCAATTTGTGAATACCACGCCAGTAAAAATCTTCCCCTTTTCGGTATGATTCTGTAACAGTTTTCTTCAAATGAAAACAAAAGATTAATGCTGTGCGCGATTGCTCTTTGTTCGGTATAAATTTCGACATATTGAACATAACAACACAACACTATGCACACACTTTTCCAGTTTATCACTAGTGCGCGTCTGACACTTGTTGATGACCCAGCAAAATGGCGCAGCGTCAAATCTTTATAGCACAAACTGCATTTGTGCGCCATCTATTGTCTAAAACCCGCATTTCATACTTGTACACCTGGTATAGTGGTGCATAGCTTCCGGACGTAACACGGGCGGCGTTGATAGACGAGACCAACAATATGCATACCCATTTAAATCTACCGAAAAAATTGAGCGAAAAGAAAGTTTTTTCTGGCGTATATTGTAACGGTAATTTTTTATCGTTATCATGTATTTTTATTTATCGTGGGAATTTCAGGCTCGACACGGGACTAATTAATGTCAGACTTCGAGGTGAGTGAGATTTGGGTTTATTGACAGAAAAGAAATAATCTCATTATAAGCTATTTTACAGATTCAGGTCTCTAATATCTAAATGGTGCATTTAAATTCGGAAATTCCGGCGATTATTTTATTATTATTTCGCCCCATTTGCGTGCGTATTCTCGGTATCTTCGGGCTCGAATATTTGTTACGTATCACTGAGTTGGTGTTGACCCCGTAGCTACCGTGCACACTTACAGCCACTCGCATCAGTCTCACTCCTTGACAGAGTGTATAAACTCTGTGTACAATGCTTTTCTCTCTTTTTCTCTTGTTTCACTTATCTAGTCGGGCAATTCCCTTTTAGCCTGATTTATAACCCACTCTATTATTTCTATTTTCCTATACGATATTTGCTCAGATATGTTGATTAATCCTATGCACTTAATTTTACCTATATCTATTCTCTAACTCTTACTAATTCTATATTTCGCTCTGCATCGAAATTCGGGAATTCCGGCGATTATTTCTACGTTATTTCTTCTCATTCGAGCACAAATTCTCGGTATTCTTGGGCTCGAGCTTCGGTTACGTGTCGATGCCTTGGTATTGACTCGTTACCCGCACACACACCGCCGCACGCATTCAGCTCACTCCTTGGACAGAGTGTATCAACTCTGTTTACAATTCTTTCTCACTCACTCTCGTTTCACTTTCTCTCTGTCTTACTTCCACTTACACAAACAGGTAATTTCTGTCTCTAGTGCAGGTTTTAAATCCACACTATTTTTCTTATTTCCTTCTTAGTTCGATGCACTTTCTCTTTATGCTTAAACTTAACCCCTTAATCCTATTGTCTTGGAGAGTACTCGCTTGATCGTCTAAATTAATCCTACTCACCTATGCAATTTAACTTATGGACTAACTAAGTTTTTATGATCGAACAATTTCTTCACTGCGTAACTGGTTATTTCTGATTAGATTTTTATCTCTCGCCTGTTCTATTTCCTCTTTTTCGACTGGCCTCGGAGTATCACTCACTTGCTTCACTTCCGGGAGTGCACACCGACTCTACTTTACGTATCTTCTGTTGTATTTGAACTGCCACTTTTTAACTTGTAACGGTAAATTTGTGCCTCAACGCACCACGTTACCTATAGCTGGCCCAAGCTATTTTTCCTTCCTTTTATTTTCTCTTACGAGTTGGGCGCCAGGCGCTTACGCGCCGGAAGGAAAAATAACGAGATGGTAGGCCAGACTCAACCCAGGCTAGCTACAGCTGTTCCAGGCAGAGTGGGTGGTTCGGACTGTCAAGTCACTTATTAGTCCAAGATAACATATGAATAAAGTCAATTAATTAAGATAATTCCTTAGAATTACTGAACCGAGTCCAATAATAAGGCATTGTTAATAAATACCAAACTCAAGCAATAAGCAATATTTAGCTAAATAAATATTACATAAATAAATAAAATAACAACCGTAAATAATTCAAACAACCACAGCAAGTACGGGACTTACAAACTTCTTTATTTCTGGCAACCTGATGATCATTTCCAATAAACAACAATTTCGAATTCAAATAAAATGTCCCGTAAAATCAGTCTCTTGTGTTAACAATTTTCTAACTTTAGTTAGGTTTCCTAGTTTAAATCTTTACTTCAACGGCAGCAGTTATCCCACGCTCTCACTCACTCTCATACACTGTATAGGTCATATAGCCGATCTCGCTTGCCTCTATTCTCTTATAATATTCCTCGATAAATTTCCAATGCTCGGTGGTCCCTGTTCACGGTCTGCGATACGGCCTATCTCGAGCTAATCCCACATACTTCCAAACAAAACCGAAACCAAAACAACGGGACGTCGAGAGGTCACGTACGCGAAGCGACCCACGGCCTGCTACTACAATTTCGAATAATGTATGCCGTGTAAAAGTCAAACCACCGAGACTTTCTGCGGTCCGTCAGATGCCAAATAATGAATAAATAATGGTTGGTAATTCAATAATAACGAAGAATGATAATAATAATAAAATAATTAATAATAATCTCGATCAATCCCTCGTCGGTTGAATAAAATATGACAAATAACTAACCAATGAAATAATAAATAAATAACCAAATGAATAAAACAATAAATAGACAAAACAATAAATAAATAAAATAATAAATTAATTAATTAATAAAACAGAGAAACGTCAATTGATTTGAATGATGCGCGACGCGGTCTATAACGTGCCAGTCCCTCTTACATCAATTTCACAACGGGACGACGTACGAACGCGCGCACGACCTTCTAAATCGAGACAAAAGAAAACTCAAATTAACTCATCCGAATCAGAGTCTATAATCTGGCCAAAACCGGTGACACGGTCTATTCCGTTCAGATCCCACACATAACCAATTAACAAATTCAAAACACTCCGGGATAACGGCCCAACGCGCGCACGGTTTAACTATAAAACAATTAATTAATTTAGTGACTTTTCCCCGGTTTCTATACGTTACACGATCTCGCGGTTATATGCTACCGACGCACAGTAGACGCAGAGCCCGAAATCGTGGCAGTAAATACAAATAACCTCCGATCGGAATGAAAATTGGTATGCAGGAGTTTTTAAGGTCGCTGATTACGAATCTGAAAGCTAAATTATTGTAAACAAAATGGCCGATCCAATATGGCGGACATGGATGTTAAAAAGGTGTCCGATCTTGACAAAAATTGGTATATGCGGGTTTTTAGGGTCGCTTATTACGAATCCGAAAGCCAAATTATTGTAAACAAAATGGCCGATCCAATATGGCGGACATGAATGTTAAAAAGGTGTCCGATCTTGACAAAAACTGCTATATGTGGGTTTTGAGGGTCGCTCATTACGAATCCGAAAGCCAAATTATTGTAAACAAAATGGCTGATCCAATATGGCGGACAAGTATGTTAAAAAAAATTAAAAATTTTCAAAAAAAATCCCTCCTGCCATACCACTCGAAAAAGGATGAAATAATTTACTTATTTAGTATGACGTTTTCGTATACAATGATATATAACTTGCATTAGTTATTTGAATTTTAATTATTATAATTGAATTGAACAAAATTGATATACGCGGGTTGTGAAAGTGACTGATTGCGAATCAGAAAGCCAAACAATTTCGAACAAAATGGCCGATCCAATATGGCGGACATAAATGGTAAAAAGGTGTCAGATCTTGAAGAAAATTGATATACGCGGGTTGTGAAAGTGACTGATTACGAATCAGAAAGCCAAACAATTTTGAACAAAATGGCCGATCCAATATGGCGGACATAGATGGAGAAAGGTGTCAGATCTTGACAAAAATTGGTATACGCGGGTTTTTAGGGTCACTGATCACGAATCCGACAGACAAATTATGGTACACAAAACGTATCCTGTTAAATGGATGAGATATAATATAAAATATAATAATCATAATAAAATAAACGTGAGCCGTGCCTTCTACGGAATTAATATTTTTATTTTCAAAATACATTATTCTCGAAATCGTGTAATCGAATTTAATTTTTAGTCGAATGGAACATCGGATTCGGAGTCGCCGTCGCCGTCGTCGATGTCGGAACCATCTACCGAGCTTGTATCGTCCACAAGACCCGATTCGATGTTATTTGTGACGAAACCTTGATGTGCTGCAGCATTGATAGTTGGAGCGAGCAGCATCGCGACAGCTTCCGGCGACAAACTTTTCAGTGGTTTCTTCGGTAGTTGCCGGATGCTAGATATGTACGGGTCTGAAGAAATTAGCAGCCGGTGGAAAACATCTTGCATTGTTTTTATCCTGGAAGTTTTTCGCGAGAAGTTTTGAGACCCTGTAATAAAGACATAAAATTGTATAGAATTTGTGTTGAAAGATCAGATCAAAATTTTAATGAATTTTAATTATTGTAACAAATAAGTAGCCGCAATAATTATTCGTATTTTTTTTTGAAAAGTACATAAAAAACAACAGTTATGAAAAAAAAATTGAATTTAGACTATTATGAAAGAAGTTATGAGCAAAAAAACATAAACAAATATTTTTTGAACGGGTGACCAAAAACATCTCAAAATGTACCAGAAGCCGATTTTTGATGAGTCCATGAAAATATGACAAAACCAAGGGAAAAAAAATTGAACTGTCCGATTTGGCGTGGAATGCCCCATATATACCTATATATATAATAAAAATGTATCAAATATAAATAAAATGTGACGATTCAAATTAATTACTTTAGTATATACTTACATATATATGTATTGTTGTATGTCTACAAAAATAGATATATAAATGATTTACTTGAATTTGTATTTTGTATATATATATGTATATATATATATATATATTATATATAATATATGTATGGATATAGTCCTATTGCTCAAGTAGCAGCTGTTCAATGGCCCCATGGCATGGCGTATGGCGCCGCGCGCGCGTGCACGGTCGGCAACCGCCTGTTTTACGTTGCCAAAAACCATAACAGACAAAGTTAGGCAGCTCTAGGCAGCTAATTCCTGTTAATTTCGCAAGCTTATATAATAAACTAAAGGCCTAGACATTGGCTGTCGCAGAATATGGCAGAAAGTATAACTTTTCGGATAGTTGAAAATATAAGTTTACAAAATTCTTTCACTTTATTTATGCAGTAGTTTATACTACACTTCAATAATTTACATATTTATTTTAAACTCAACCAATGTAAAAATATCTTCTACATACCTCCAGAAGTCGTATCCATGTCTCCGGATTGATTTAAAACACTTCACTTTAAAGTTATCGATTTTATAAGTCACGGTAGTTTTCGCTCGTTCAGCGCGCGATGCGAACACTCGTCTCGAAGGCTAGCTTCCAACTGACGCAGCGACGAAGGTATACGGTGAAAAAGGTTCCCCTTTTACAATTTAACGCAGCCATTAGTCCTCTACCTTACTGCCTGCTCAAATATCCCGATTGTAAAAATTTTTTTCTGACTTTTCTGCCACGATTTCGGGCTCTGCGTCTACTGTCCGACGCCGCAGTTCCCGATACAAATTAATACTCTGCACGTAGTGTACGAGAGTCGCAGGGGTGACCAATTTCGATAAATAATGTCCAATAAATCGAATGACAGAATAATAAAACAATAGCGAAAGACCGTGGAAGGAAGAAGAGCTCACCGGGACGATGCTGGTACGAAAATCCTTGAAATCCAGGAGAAAAATCTCGAATATCCTTCAATCCTCTCCTCTCCAGTCGGGATAATATGTCGGAAAGTGTTAATCTTGGGCAAGCTGACTTAGGGCCCCACCAGGAAGCGATCGTCTCCTTGGTCTGTCCGGTCGTATCGTAACAGCCATGAAGCGGGACAGAGATATGCTAGTACTAGACGCAACGTCCTGCTCGCTCGACAGTCCCCGGGAAAAAGCCCCGAGGTCCTGCCGGCACGCGTGCCCGTAACTTATGATCCCCACTTAACCCGGTAAACTCGGTTAATTGAGGGAACCGGTGTCGTACGCTGACCACGACTAGCGCCTCAGCTGGCCGATGTATAAATTAGCGACAGACAATACCAGCGTTGCGTAGTCCCGCAGATGATCCCTTGAGATATATACGTTGCCGTGGGCCGACGGCGGCTGAGAATAGAAAGCCGCGTATCCTCCAGTACGTCGAGCGGGACAATGATACAACTCGACCGGGAAAGGTGTGAAATGTCGGTCCAGAGAAGAAGGCCGAATCCCGAAGCTCCCCTCTTCTCGGTACTCTCCCATCGTCCCTCCGGTCGTATCAATTGCATTATGTATAAAAAGAAATAAGACAAGAAAAAAAAATAAAATAAAGAATAAATAAAATACGCAAATCATCCCCTGCAGCCCTGAGCGATCGTGCTGGTAACCATTGAGCGAGGAGGACGCAGCTCCAATATTCTGCCACGTTACAAACTATACCTCTTATTGTTCTTATTTTCTGTCCTTCCACATTTAGACTTTTATGCCAAGAGAGCTCCTCTCTCCCCGCACCGGCCTTTTATAGGCCTCCCCTCGCTTCATCCCCCTCTGCATATTTTTCATCCTAATTTCAAAATCTAACGCATTTCCTGATTCTGACCCCAACCGTCGTCCCGCTCACCGCCTTCCCCTCGCCTCCCAGCAAGGCCAGCTGGTCGCTGACCCGCTGTTTACATCAGCGAGAGAATTTCGATGGTGTGACGTAGCATGGGTTCAATGGCCTAGTGCCAGTCAACCTCAGTTTGCTTGTACCGAGTCTGTTGCTCAGGTGTCTTGATACTCCTAAATGTATTCGGGCTCTTACAGCCGTTCGAAATAACAATCGATGCCCAAGAGTTTAACTCTATTATATTGCACCGATTATTATTACATTAGTCTCTACGCTCATGAGTGTAACCATGTTACAATATATTGCTCGTACAAAAAAAGAGGCTTGGGAAATTCATTATTTCTCATCCTACTTTGGATCGAGATAAACATTGAAAAACATGCAAGTTCTCTATTCCTCATTTCTTAGATTAATGGTCTATGAAATATTGAGTTATATATGAGGAACTTCACGTGAAGTGGAACGGTTTTTGGCCGAGATCAGTAATTTTGTTGCTTCACTAGAATTCACTTTCTTTTTACCATGTAAAGTCTCTTATAGTTATAGGTCGCAATTTAAAGCGATATAAAAGATACTGTGACTATGGATTTACCAGAATTTATTATTCACATTTTGACGCCATATATCTTGGCCAAGAATGAACAAAAAAAACATTTTCACCACTGAATTTCGACCATACAATCCCTTTTTTGTGAATAAAAAATAGCCTAAATATGGACGGAAGTCAGGACTACAAGCCGTTCCACTTCACGTGAAATACCCGATACATTATAAAATGTGAAATTCCAAAACAATCTGCCTCAGACTCAACTTTTACTTGCTGTACGGAATTGTTGGTGCTGAGAGGATAAATATTTTTTAAAATGAAGTCGGAAGTTTCATAGATTTTGAACATTAATTGTTGAAAAAAGCGACATCTCAGAAACAATTCAAGTTTTAGTGCTGGAACTTTAGGAAATTCCTTCCAACAACAACATAATTATTCCATGGTAATTAAAATATTCGAAAAATTGCGTTAGTACGAAATTAGAATTTTTTAATTTCATATGTTCCGCCTCGAGGGGGTGCCGGCGCATAGCCGCATGTGTGTGTGTCAGTGCCTCATTTCTATAGATTCCCACTGTACACAGCCTAATCCTTAAACAGAGTATATAAAGACTCGTATTGGGATTTTCCCGTGTGCGGTTGGAATCTGTCAAAACGAGGCACTGCCGCGTCTGCTGCCAAATCCGCGAGCCTCGTTGTCTCGCATGGCTGTAACCGCGCTGTTGCCACGCTGTCACCCCTCTGTTGCCGCTCTGTCGCCGCTGTTGTTTCAAGAGTTTTCTCTGTTCTTTTGCACGCGTCGCGGGAGGTGCTAGCGGTGTCACATAATGCTCCAGTCGTAAGGCGGAGAATCCGTGCTATTTTTCGTTTAAATCAAATTGGCAGCAATAATACTGCGATGGATGTTTTTCTTTTTGTTGCCTCGTGGAGGAAGATTTGTCGTCGTGAAATATTTTTTTTCGACATTTAAATGCCAGAGTAGTTTATAAGTTCCATGTCCGTGCGTATGTGTTGTTACGTCAAAATCGCGGCCTATCTTACGAACCCACGAATTTAACACAGATTTCACGTTTCGGTGTATCTTTTCCGTGCTCTGGTCAAGGAGAATAAATTCTCCCTTTACCACACCCGACGAGAAAATACCGAAGACGCAAGCCCGTTTTTGAGTCTAACCTCGCGGAAAATTACTCGGGATAGGGCTGGAGTGCGTTTTGTTCTTGGTTGGGGATAATCACTTCACGAATAATGGGGAGGGACTTGAATGACAATTTCACGCGGAGCAAGGTTTCACTTTAATTGGTAATTGAAAATTATACCTACGGTTATTTGTTGCTGGGGTTCTTACTGTTGAACGTTGGTTGGGCGTAGATTAGTGTAGTCAAACAGACTAAAAATCGAACGTAGGCGTTGGTGCGTATTAATAATTATTTATTGAAATAAACTACATGAGTAGTTGAATGTTGCAGGTTCAATATTCCCGATTTTACAAGGGTTAATAATTATAAGTACTGTGCTCTTACTCTGTACTACTTGAAACTATACTTTGTGAAAATTAAGCCGTGGTGAAAAATTATCGTTCTGTACTACTTTATTTCCCGGCAAACAGTACTACTTGTTGCCTTGGAAAAATTCTAATTCACTGCCGGCGACTTATTGACTGCCAGGCTAGTAATTAGTCCTCTAGTTAACCCCCCGTGAAACTGTATTACTTGACTCCCCGTGAAAAAAAGTGTCGCCGGCCGATTTTCGCGGCCTTTTATAGGGCTCCTGAGCGTCGAAAATTCTTGTCGTCAAGCGCGTAAAAGAAGAGAAGGGATAAAACCCTATCCTGATTATAAGAATTTCCCCGTGGTCTATCTCGACCATACACGTATTCATTCATCTTACTCCGCAGAGTAGCTTCTCGACATGCAGAGTCATAGATCTATGCAAGTGCATCGGTATGGCGCGCTCTGATTTGTCCGCGCGATGTGCTACACAGAGGACCACGCGATTAGGTGAGGGAACGCGTTCGAAGCGTTTTTTCCCTGAAAATGAGGCGATTTTTACCACCCCGCTTCTTGGCCTACTTTCAATAGAATTTCCTAGTTTAAGTAATATCCTTATGCTCGCTTCTCTGTAGATGTATCTATGGTAATGGCTTAGTTTTTCAGCGTATTTACGGAACTTAAATAAATCCTTCACATGAAACCACTAATAATAATTTTGTTACAGCTTCTGTAGTTAACTTTGACGTATGCAACCTGATTTCTGCGTTAATCTCTTATTAGTATAAATGGTTTCGTTGAGTTATGGCTTATTCCAAACATCATTGGTTATTCGTTAAATTAGTGATTACTCTAGTTATAGCTAATGAGTTTTCTTAAATAATTTGTTAGTTAGACGATTATTCTCGTACTATAGAAACGAGAGCGAGAGAGAGAGATAGAGATTTTACTTGAGAACGACTCGTCTAACTTGGTTACTCGTACATTTTGTTCGTACGCAAGTCGGCTAGATCGCCGTTCAGCCCTAGCGATAAGGCGTTCGTCGTGGCGCAGAGAGTCGCCCCAGCCTCGCTTTCCTGCAGAGGAAGCTCTATTGAAACGCGTTACCGTTTTCTCTCTTTCTCGATTCGTTTTACTTTTAGTATTTAGCTGTAAAACAATCTTAACATTTCATTTTATCCTGTCTATATATGTGTAATGTATTCCATATAAATAACTTGATGGTAAAACAAGTATGTCTATGCATGGAAACGAGAGAGAGCGAGAGAGTTCTTCTCTTGAGAACGACTCGCCTAACTTGGTTACTCGTACATTTCGTTCGTACCCAAGTCGGCTAGATCGCCGTTCAGCCCTAGCGATAAGGCGTTCGTAGTGGCACAGAGAGTCGCCTAGCCTCGCTTTTCTGCAGAGGAAAATTTGTTGAAACATGTTATAGTTTTTCTCTCTTTCTCGTTTAGTCTTACTTATGGGTGTTCAGCTGTAAAATAATCTTAACATTTCATTTTATCCTATATATATATGTATAACATATTCCATATATATAATTTACTAGTAAAACAAGTAATTTTATACATGAAAACGAGAGAGAGCGAGAGAGTTCTTCTCTTGAGAATGACTCGCCTAGCTTGGTTACTCGTACATTTCGTTCGTACGCAAGTCAGCTAGATCGCTGTTCAGACCTCGCGCAAGGCGTTTTCGTTGCGCGGAGAGTCGGCCAGCCCTCGCTTTCCTGCAGCAGAAGCTTCATTGCAACTCAATTTCAGTCTCATCTCTTTCTCGTTTTTCTGTCTATTTTTCGCTATTTTACCATAAATTAATCCTAATATTTCCTTTATCCTTTCTATATAGGCATAACGTGTTCTATATATTTATGATGGTGTTTTTACTATAAATTCCAATATTTTACGAGAGACATGTTAATATATAGGCATAACATGTTTTATATATTTATGATGGTATTTTTACTATAAATTCCAATATTTTACGAGAGACATATTAATGTAATCCCAAGAGAAAAGGGGAATTAATCCTGATGTACTGATCTTTCTTCTATTACCCGACTATACTTGGTAAGCTCATTAATTCGATGTGGGTTGTACTCGTTTTCGAGTGACAGCCATGGGTAGTTTCCATATGGAAGCATAATTGTTCTTTTTGCTGCTGATATTTTATCTACAGTATTCGTGTGAACATTTTAATAGTCATAACTCTTTCGTTTAAATCAACAGTTCCTCTGCTTTTGTTTATTGTTCCGCTTAGTTAATAATTGTTCGTGATTTCATTATCTTTGTAAAGAGAGAGAGAGAGAGAGAGAAGATTTCAGGCAAGAGCGAGAAGAAAGGGTGCGGTGGCTTGGTTACGTGATAGCGTTCCCTCCAACCGCTCCCTTATGACCAACAACGCCCCGACGGCGACTAGCCGAACCCCTGGTCTAGGATTGAGGGTAAGGCCGCGCTGAATCATAGATCCATAAATGGCAGTCGATAACCGGGTCTACGCAGTAGATCCCATGGTTTGAAAGTTTGCCTTTTGACCGGGAGCGCCGAAAAATTCCATCTTTACAAGATTAATTCTTCCCGGGAGACGGTCGGTAGGGCCGCATCTTCACCCTGTTCCGATCTCCGTCGCTAAAATCGCTCTCCTCTCCTCTTAAGAAGTTCGAGAATAAAAGAAAAATGTGAGAGGTTACTTTTACTGTAGCGAAACTAAAACAGAAGAACTTTAACGTAATCGAAATAAAAAAAAGATAAATGCGACGTTACGTCAGGACGTAACAGTGTTTGTGATGAGATTAAAACATGGAAATGATTATATCCCGAGAACGGGTTGATCGATCTTTCTGAAACTTTGCACACGAATTAGGTCATAACTCGTGTCAGTTTGCTGCAATTTTTTACCAAAATCGCTTACAGATGACTCATTTTAGGGTTGTTCGGAATTTTTTCCAAAAAACGTGTGAATTCTCAAACTGTCGTAAATTCTGAGCTATCGAGGCCAAACTTTCTGCAAGAATACTACCTTGATCAAAAAGTTTTAAGACCGGCCACCGTGTGGCGCTATCAGTCACGCGATTAGAATTTTTTTTGTCAGGTTACCACATCTGTCATTGATGCTTCCCTCCAAATACAGCGTCATAGCTTGGCATTTGTAAAAGTTACACTGTACTGAGTACAACGATACTCTTTCGAGATCAAACGTTTGTCGGTGGCGTAAACGCTTCAGAAGTGTCCGTGAGTCGGTCGAGGATGACGAACGCAGTATCAGGCCGTCGACGTCGAAAACCGATAAAAACATCGATAAAATCAAAGAAATGTGGGCCGAAAACTGCAAATTGACCATCAGAGAGCTGGCAGAAGACTTGAACATCGCTTATAGATCCGCTCAAGCCATTTTAGTTAGTGGTTTGGGATTCAGACGTGTTGCTGCAAAACTGGTTCAGAAAGACCTCAATTTCATGAACAAAAGGACCGCGTTGAAATCGCGAAAGACATGATTTCCAAGGCCGAATCCGACCCAACATTTATCGAACGAATCATCACTGGAGACGAGACGTGGATTTATGAGTATGATACGCTGTTATGCCGGTACCGCGTAATTGGATAACTCGGTAATCGGTATAATATTAAAAAGTTATTATTTTGGTATCGTTTGCCGATTAGGAGATGGATCTCGAGTAATTTGTGTAAACGTGAATTTATGTAAAATGGAAGTATTTATTATAGGCAATGGAAACTCTCCGTTGTCTCTATAAAGGTTAATAAAAGTATAATACAACAAATTGTGGTTTCGAGCCCGTACGAGGAACCAACCTCTCGCGTTTTAATCTACTAATAGAATTTAATATTTCGGGCGAGTCCGACCTGCGATCAACCGTTCAGGTTGATGTCAAACTTTATACTGATTTAGACAAAGCAGTTATTCACTCCTTTGACCTAAATCGAATGTCGCAATGAATTTCATAATAATCTTTGCTTGCGAATTCCAACAAGTCGTAGTTCGAGCTCGTAGCATTCATTGCTCGCAGCTCGTTGCTTACGTTTGCACGTTTTTTCTACTTCGGTGAGTACCCTCACGCGAAGAAGAAACAATGGCGAAATAATCTACAATGAATTAATTCGCGGCACAACAACGCAGACATCAAGCGAATGAATGGCGAGCACGAATGAGCCGAGACCGAAAAAACCACGTCGTTTTCAGTCAAAAAGTAAGGCGATGCTCATGGTTTTCATGGATTACCACGGTGTTGTGCATCATGAATTCTAGCCAGAAAAACAGACAGTCAACAAAGAGTATTATTAGAGCGATATGAGACGTTTGCGTGAAGCAATTCACCCAAACAGACCGGATTTGTGGGAAAACAACTCGTGAATTTTGCACCACGATAACGCACCGTCGCACAATGCGATCCTTATCCGTGAGTTTTTGACCAAAAACATCACGAATACCATTCAGCAGCCTTCAAATTCACCTGATCTGGCTCCCTGTAGTTTTTTCCTGTTCAATCGACTCAAAAAACCGCTTCGCGGAACGCGTTACAGCACCCGAAAGGATGTCATGAAAAAATCGAAGACGGGTCTGATGGACCCCTAGCAGATTGAACGACCATGCTTATCCTATAAAAGACCACAAAAAGACGTCTTTTTCAATGGTTGAAAAGTGAATGAGAAAAGACGTCTTTTCATGGTCTTTTTCCGTGTACTTATGACCTCTGGAACGGTCTTTTCATAGTCTTTTTACGGTTTGGTCTTTTCACGGTCTTTTCACAGTCTTTCAGCGGTTTGGTCTTTTCGTGGTCTTTCAGCGGTATGAAAGACCGCAAAAAGAATAAACCGCTGAAAGACCGTAAAAAGATCATGAAAATGCCGAATATGAAAAACCGCGGAATTACAAAATAGTGCATAAGTGTACTAGGAAGGGGAGAAAATAATTGAACATTGCAGGATATATCAATAATTACATAAATAGGGGAGGAGAGGAAGGAAGGAAGGATGGCAATATTATTTTTATTTATCCATGTACATACATAACATTTGGCGACGGACATAATACAACTAATTTACATGCACAATTGTTGCACGGTAATAATATGTTTGTAATAAAAATTAACATATACATTTATTTAACAATAAAAAAAAATATTTAAACGCACAAATAGACAAAAAAAATGTTTAAACGCACATACATACGCACAAAATAAATACGGACAAAAAAAAAACAAAAATACGCACATTATCTCGTTATAAAAATTATAATAGAAAAATAAAAACGTTATTGACTAAATATTGACTAAAATTATTTTTAGGCATCGCGGGATGAAATAATTGAACGCGTATGCATGATTAATCTGACTCCCAAATGTTCGACACCGGTATCCCGTAAATACAACTTTCGTGTTTGATAATTATTATTAAATTCTGAATTTCTGCGACAATTTTCGACCACTTGTCTTCTTCCAAGATGGAAATTTGACAAATCGCAACTCGGGGTCTGAGTCAGCGTTACCTAGATTCCTGCGTTATCGATCTTTATTGGTCGAAAGATCTCAAACAATCGAATCCTTTTTTTTTGTCAACTCTGATTCTAGCCTGGTACGTTACCAATTACGCCAACGTACCAGAATAGAATTCTGGAGTTCCCGGTTCGATCCCGGACTGTGGTGATATTTTTTCACGATTTCTTTAGAAATTAAAAACCATCAAGTGTGGTTGCTTCATTAATTCTTAATGAATGAGTGAGGCAATCAGAGCTGACAACAATAATTAATGATTCGATTGTTAGAGATCGTTCTGAGATCGATAACAGAGGGATCTAGGCGGCGCTGACTCTAACCGAACTGCGAACAGCCAGAAATATTCCATCATAAAATTTGGTCAATAACATTGTCGCTTAGATTTATCACTCTTTTGAGGAATATTCTTTGTATGCACCCTTTTTTTGCTTAATCGCCTCCTTGATTGAACAAAATCTAGCTGCATAAGGGCACTTGATCTCGACGATGGCATTATTGCCGATCAGACCATCGGGCGTTGCCCCTAATCCGATGATTTCAGGATCTATAAATAAGCCACATAACTCAATATTACAACCCAGATACTGCTGTAGAGTTTGTCGAGCGACATCCTCGTTTTGGTTGCCGTATCGAATGGATGGAATGTGACCCATTTCTTTAGGATAAACAATTCGTTGGACAATGCCACAGCACGATGTATAGTCCTTCATATGACAAACAGATTCAGTAAGTAGTTTTCGGCGCACCGATTGCCAAAGCATACTGTTACTCTGAAGTAATGCATCTCTTTCGAGTTCTTCAAGTGTCCGTTGAAACTCCTTCAACTTATGGACAAGTCTTACATATTCGGCCGTATTTGTGTCTTTGTCCAGATCGGGTTTTGCCGTTCGAGGTCCGTAATCTAATGAGGACCAGTATTCTTATAAATAGTTTTCTTAGACTGATCCCTTTTAGCATCCATTCTGTGTTGCCTCAATACATGTAAATGAGCTTGTCGTTCTTCTAACGCGATAACAACATCGAATGGTTTTTTCCAGTTGTTTTTGAAAATGCAGTCATCATACCGTTCGTATTAAATTGACCGACCGGTCACCTTGGCGATAATATTATAAAAACTTTCAACGACATTATTGCTGATACCGTATACAAAAATATCAGCGTTACCCGCCAAACGACGGACACAATCTAGAATACCATCAAATTTCCTTACTTTCTTCAAAGTTATCGCATAATTCATTTCGGTTCCGGTTACAGCTCCATAATCGTAATAACCAGTCTCTAGGCATTTGACGTGTTCGCCGAAGACATGGCTCGGTATGTTCAAAACAACCTCCTTGAGGCTCACTTTTTTCTCGGCCCACGGTGTAGCTTCCTCCAATATTTATTGGACTGCTTACGCGTATGGCGTATGTTTTCTATATTATTTTTCACAACTCGTTTTAATGGCCCTAGTTTTCCAGTATTTACAACTTTAATTGCGACATTCAATTTTTTTTACATGCACATCGTAGTCTCTATAAGGTGCCATTTCACTGAATCGATTGAAGACGCTGCTATCTCCATCAGCGATCAGTACCAAATATATGAGTTCGTGCTGCTCGATGCTCACTCTAAAGCATTCTGCAATAGCATGTGCCTCCATACTGTATGAGCTTTGGCTGCTAGCCCAATTTTTATAGCATGTGTGTTCCTGAGGTTCTATATTATGACTCGAAGCAACATCACACATGGAGCAAAACTTATTTCGCAGACGAATAAATAGACGTTCGTCGTCCCCTGCTTTCTTCATGTCAAGAAAAGCAGTCTCTGATAAGCCCGCTACGACTGATTCGTGGTACCGTTGATATGTTAATTCGGCCATGCGGCGAATATTCATACCTGCAAGCAAGCTCTTTGCTTGGAAGAATCTTATCCCATTAACAATAGTACCATCAACCATTGCTCTATTTGCATCCAACTCGCTATCATCGGGCGGCTCTCTCCATATGTCTTGCTCAAAATTACATAGAGAACATTTGAATCTCAGGATTTATTTGAATCCGGAGCGTTGTGTAGTTAATAGCACGAAGTTTTCGAAACCACAGTTGAACATTGGTGCGTGATTGTCGAAGTTTTCATGTAGCTGCTTCCCAATGTAGCCGAACTGATGAATTCCTCTTTCACTGGACTCTTCGTTGCCGTATTCTTCAACTGATCAACTACAACGAATCAAACTGTGCGCCTCCATGGATAGTTCATCCTCGCAAATACGTTCAACTACCTGAGTTATTGATTTATCATCGTCGATATTCATGCATTTGAAGGTATACTGTTTCTCATTTACGGTAACTTGCAGAACGTTTTCAGAACGAATAAGAGATTCCGCTTGTTGTGTTTAACACTGTCTGCCGAATCGGAAGTCATGCTGTGTACAATACACTGCTTTTCTTCATACAAGACCCTTTCGGAAGATGCTACTGGGTCCGCGTTTGTTGGCTCCGAAGTTTCGCCAATAGGTAATACAGTGTCGATGATGACAGGTGTGAGCATGTATTGGTTCCCGTATGCGTAAGAGGCATTACTTCTTGGCAGATTCATCATCAACATTTCAAACAGGGTATCCACTTGTAAGAAACCAATCAAACAGGCCTTTCCATCATGACTTTTTCCCAACTCATGGCGGGAATAAGAATCAAACATCCACATAAGGCCATCGAATTCAAAGAGGGCGATGGACACTCCGTTGCACTTAACAATTGCTGCAGGACAAGACGGTTCCTTGTTGTTGATTACATTGCTGAATAAAGTTACGATTGCGGCCTTTAAACTTGGAAAACCGGTTTCTTCTAAGCCAAACCAGAGATGACCGAATACTTCCTTTCGCAGTGTGATTTTGCATCTTGTAGACAGTACATCTACCACTTCCGGTAGTTCTTCGGGCGTCAAATATTGAGCCCCGTGTTCAGCAATATTTAAGGGGTGACGGATTATTATAGCTGACTGGAAAATATTATCGCTCACGAATAATATGCTGTTCACTGTATATATCTTCCGTCGACGTTGAGGGACGCAACAGATGTGCAGCTGCAATAGCTGCTGCAGCCATTGCGATACACTGCTTTCCTCGAGAAAGTGCTGAAAAATATCATCGCCTTGGTGGTATGAACCTCGAACGAGGTTCTTGATCAAACGAAGATTGTGACGGATGACTCCCGCCTATTTCCTTCGCAAGGAGTTAAGAAATGGGAACGGTTAGAAAATTGGGGGGTACAATTATGGAAGCGTGTATTCTACTGCCTTTCCTTTTTTTAACCTTAATGAAGCATTATTAATAACGGCCGTTAACCACGCTACAGTATCTATCTAAGTTAGTTTCATGTAGGAAGATTATTCGTATACGGTAATACGGTTAAAATAATCACGGTTTTGTACACAATTTAGATTTAATTATCACATATTTGTTTAGTAATTAAAACCCACACCTGGGTCATTCTCGCCCGTTGTTTATTTAATTACACTATTTATTATCAATATACTGCTATTCATGACAATGCATTGTTTAATGAGTGATAAATATGAGGGGTGGTTTCGAGTGTTACATCACGGAATTTTTCGAATTGCGATTTTATTCCATCGCTGTTTGGGAAAAATGTTCAATGTGATGTCAAAAATAGTAATTAATCGCAGGAGGTCAAGAAAATAGTGCAGTAGGCTGTCCTGGTCGATTACTGTTTTCAGGAGTAAATGATTATTAAAGTAAAAATTTTCACGAACAAATGTCATAATGTTTATTGTTCAAAGTGTTGCTTACTCAGAGAAGAAGCTTTATGATGAAAAAATATCACAAAATATTCCAAACATAATATTTACAATACATTACTGGACGTATGTGCACATGTACGTATGTATGCATATATGTATGTACGCATGTATGTGCTGGCATTGAAAAATTGAAACGCACATATGTAAAGAACGGTTTGAGCCACCTGTTACATCCCGACGTAATGTCGCATTTATATTTTTGATTTCAATTACGTTAAAGTTCTTCTGTTTTAGTTTCGCTACAGTAAAAGTAACTTTTTACATTTTTCTTTTATTTTCGAATTTCCTAAGAGAAAAGGAGAGCGATTTTAACAACAGAGAGCGGAGCAGAGTGCAGGTGCAGCTCTACAGACCGTTTCCCGGGAAAATTAATCTTGTAAAGATGAAATTTTTTCAGCGCTCCCGGTCAAACGGCAAACTTTCAAAACATGGGATCTACTGCATAGACCCGGTTATAGACTGCCGTTTATGGATCTATGATTCAGCGCAGCCTTACCCTCAATCCTCAACCAGGTGTTCGGCTAGTCGCCGCCGGCGCGTTGTTGGTCATAGGGGAGCGGTTGGAGGGAGCAATATCACGTGACAAGGCGACCGCACGCTTTTTTCTCGCTTTTGCCTGAAATCTTCTGTCTCTCTCTCTCTCTCTTTACAAAGATGATGAAATAATGAACAATTATTATCTGAACGAAACAATTAACAAAATTGGAGGAACTACTAATTTAAACGAAATATTTATGAACATTAAAGTGTTCACACGAATACTTTAGGTAAATCATCAGCAGCAAAAAGAACAATTATGCTTCCATATGGAAACTACCCAGGGCTGTCACTCGAAAACGAGTACAATCCGCATCGAATTAAAGATCTTCCCAGTTGGACCGGGTAATAGAAGAAAAGACCAGTACATCAGGATTAATTTCCCTTTTCTTCTGAAATTATTGATAAGTCTCTCGTCTAATATTGAAATCTATAGCAAAAATACCATCATATATATACTGTATATACGTATATATATAGGGTGCGCCCTCTTTTATGTCGGCATGCAAACATTGAATAACTTTCACATTTATCAACCGATTGACTTGAGTAGACATGTTTTTGAAACGCCAATTCAGTACAATTTTAACCAAGAATCTCTTCACACCGAAACAACGCGCCGAAATAATGACGATGTACATTAAAAATAGTCGTTTAGTTGTGTTAACTCAACGTGCATATCTTCCATTTCATATCTTCACAGGCCCATTTCATACTCTCTGGCGCCGTTAACAAGCAAAATTGCCGCATTTAGGGAACGGAGAATCCACACGAGATCCATGAAACACCATTGCGTGACCAAAAAGTGACTGTTTGGGCTGACGTTGGCGCCAAAACTATCATTAGGCCATTTTTCTTCAGAGAAAGCGAAACAGTCGATGCGAATCGATAGCGGTGGATGTTGGCTCATTATATCTGCCCACAAATGTGTGAAAAAGGTCTGGACGGTTACTGATTTCAACAAGACGGTGCGCCATGCCACACTGCAAATCAAACAACGCAGCTTCTGCAACGAAAATTCCCTGGACGTGTGATGTCAAAAAATGGCGACATTGACTGGCCACCCAGATCTCCAGAAAGCAAAGTGTACGCCAACAAGCCTCAGACCATTGGCGAGCTCAAGGCAAACATTCGTGCCGAAATCATAGCTATACCGCCCGAGATGTTCGAAAAAGTGATGGAAAACGCAGCAAAAAGGGCACATTTTACTTTGGCCAATAAAGGCGGCCACTTGGTTGATGTTGCATTCAAAAACTAGTCCAAATAAATTGTAAAGGACCAAATTAAATAAAAATACCTCATATATGGCAATCGGTTGTTTTTTTTAAAAGTCATTCAATGTTTACATACCGACATAAAAGATGGTGCACCCTGTATATATTGAGTCTGGGAAAAAGTCCGTGGCGTTTTTCCCGAAGATGGCATGAATTGCAAATAAGTCAGGAAACACAGATCGCAGCGACACCACTAAACTCTCGTTGGAAAGGTGACACTTCGAGCGTTACTTTGAGTGTATAAACATCGAAATTGTTGCAGTGGTTGGAAAGTTGTTCGCGTTTGAAAATGGAGAAAAGTAATCGAAATTGCGCTATATTTTGCAATATTATTACGACAAAGGGAAGAACACTGTGCAAAGTTGTGAACAAATTTGTGCTGTGTACGGTGAAGGTGCTTTATCAAAATCTTCTGCGCAGAAATGGTTCGCTCGCTTTCATTCTGGTAATTTTGTTGTGAAAGATGAGTCACGCTCTAGTCGTCCAATCACTGAAAAAGCTGATGAAATTCTTGAAAAAGTCCAGCAAGATAATGTTACGTCAAACCCGCGCGGTGTTTTTACAAAAACCGACAAATTTAAGACGTGTGAGGCGTTTCGGCGTGAGTTTTCCGTATTCTGGTCAAGGAGAATGAATACTCCCTTTACCACACCTGACAAGAAACACCGAAGACGCAAGCCCCTTTTGAGTCTAACCTTTCGAAAAATTACTCGGAACAGGGCTGAGAATACTCGTTGACTGTTCGCGTTAATCGTCACTCGACTCGATATACTAAATTGATAAATTAACCCGCGGAGGAAGGGGTTTTAGGGGGAAGGAAAATGGTAGGTTATTTTTACTTGGGGAGAAATTTACGGAAATATCAGATGAAATAAATTAGAAAAATTGCGTTGGTACTTACGTTTGGTTTTCTGGTGAAGTTGTTTCGCCGGTAACCGATGCGTTGAAGGGAAAAATAATGGCAACCGTTTGTTAAAATAAAAATCGTTACACTCGATGATTCGTAAAGCTGTTAAAATTTATTCAAATAACCGAATAAATGATACACGTACGTTTGTTATTACCGTACGCGAGCGATCGTTATTTTTCGACACGTACCACTTAACGCGATACTTATGATTTGATAAAACAATAAAACGAAATAAACAGTGTGGACTTGTACAAAAACGGTAGAACACTATTGAATTCAATTTCTTTTGATTTCTTTAAACTTAAGATAAATTCCGTATGATTGACATTAAAACCGCAAAAAAGTAAATTCGAACTGGATTTAGACTCTTCAACCGTTTTCCTCTAAGCGCTCACTCTGGATCTTAGCTGATTCTACAGGGTGGGATTCCTCCACGGTGGCGAGCCTGCTTAACTCGCCAGTTTTAATCGCGACACGGCGAACGCTCTACACTGAGTGGGTACTCAGTGGAAGCTGTTCTACCTTTCGGGAGCGTCTACTCTCGCTCTCCGACTAACTGTCTAGCTGCTTTTCTGGCCGATTTTCGCGGCCTTTTATTGGGCTCCTCAACGTCGAAAATTCTTGTCGTCAAGCGCGTTAAAAGAAAAGAAGGGGTAAAACCCTATCCTGATTATAAGAATTTCGCCGTGGTCTATCGCAACCATACACGTATTCATTCCCCTTACTCCGCAGAGTAGCTTCCCGAGTTGCAGAGCCATAGATCTGTGTAAGTGCATCGGTATGGCGCGCTCTGATTTGTCGCGCGATGTGATACACAGAGGACCACGCGGTTAGGTGAGGGAACGCGCTCGAGGCGTTTTTCCCCTGAAAATGAGGCGATTTTTACCACTCCGCTTCTTGGCCTACTCTCGATAGCGTTTCTTAGTCTAGGTGATATCCTTATGCTCGCTTCTATTTAAATGTGTCTATGGTAATGGCTCAGAATTTCAGCGTTTGTACGGAGCTTCATTAAATCCTTCGCATCAAACCACTAGTAATAATTTTGTTACAGATTCCGTAGTTAACTCGTCGTACGCAAGCTGATTTTTGCGTTAATCTCTTATTAGTATAAATATTTTTGTTGAATTATGGCTTATTCTAATCATTATTGGTTATTCGTTTAATTAGTAATTAATCTACTTATAGTTAAACCCTTTTTCTTAAATAACTTGTTAGTTAGACAATTATTCTGGTGTTATAGAAACGAGAGCGAGAGAGAGAGAGAGAAGGTATTTTACTTGAAAGCGACTCGCCTGACTCGGTTACTCGTACATTTTGTTCGTACGCAAGTCGGCTAGATCGCCGTTCAGCCCTCGCGCCAAGGCGAGTAGAAGGGACCCTTTATAGAAAGAAAGGGCGTGGCTAGACGGTTGTTTATTAAAGTCTCGAAGCGACAATCTCTCGAATAACTTTTGACCGACAGAAATGAACGAATGTTCGGTACGCCGTAGGAGGACGCTGATAGCAAAAAACCATATATATAGCGTTCTGACAGGATCGTAGCTTATGAAACATTAATTGGGAGTGACCGGTGGGGGCCCTAAATAAATTAATAAATAATAATTTTCAGCTAGCTCGAGAGCTTTGCACCGGTGATGATAACGTCGCCGGTTTCGCGTAGGATTTAAACTAGATGATCGGGAT
Organism: Cylloceria caligata; assembly: GCA_963942595.1. Classification (NCBI taxonomy): domain Eukaryota; kingdom Metazoa; phylum Arthropoda; class Insecta; order Hymenoptera; family Ichneumonidae; genus Cylloceria; species Cylloceria caligata. Next base: position 30,595,164 of record OZ012709.1, on the reverse strand, counting down.
GACCTGCGACTTTACTGACCAGGTCATCCTGGTGCTGACTTTGTTAGCTTGGCCGGACAGTGTTCCTCGTCGTCCAGGTGTTCCGTCAGACTGTTCTCGAGGTCCAGCTTGACAGGAAAGTATAAAATGATAGTTTATAAATATTAAAATATTTTATATATAAGGTAGTGCATTTTAAGTGGTGATACCTTCTGCACACGACAATAAAGGACAATAAAGGTATAAAAATTACGAGAATTAAGGTTTATTCGAACTATTCATGTATTTACATTTATTTTATTTATTTTTATATTATTCCGGGCTGCACGAGGACAATGAGAAGGTGCTGTCGATCAGCTGAAACGTAACAAAGCCAAGGTTAAGTAGTCCAGAGAGACGCAGCTTCATTTAGTTAATGTGCATATTCTAAGTTATAGGTACGATGTGTGACACCACAGGAAAGAAGTTCAGGAGTTCAGATCACTGAAACAGGAAAGGAATGTTAAGGTTCATAATGGAACAGTCGGTGCCAGAATTGACAGAAAGAAATGTTAGGTCAACCAGTTTCCTTGTTCACCATTTTTTGCTTTTTCAACTGTGCGCATAATTCAGAAGAAACCGTATGACGGATGATACACTGTATGACCAATCATTTCCTTTGCAATGAGATAGAACATCGATTAAGTGGCGCAAATATTGAAGGAAGTAAAAACTTTAAAACTTTGGTATTTACATTACTGTAAACATCAAAGTAGTTCAAACAGTATTGAAATAAGACGATTGCTTCCACCTGGTGACCTGAAAAGAATTTACCTCGACTAAACCGGTGTACAATATTGTTGCTAATAAAATGAAATTCAATAAATGCAATAACGACACTCGTCATATCGAGGCTCTCGTTCGACCAATGTTCTTCGTTAGTTTCTTACAAAGGCGTCCTTCGTTTGTCGAACGAGCGCCTCGACTAGCGTTCTTCGTTTGTTCTTTACAAAGGCATCCTTCGTTTGTTCCTGGTAGTTCAGAAAATATTACGAGTGTCGTTATTGAATTTATTGTTGGTGTTTCTTCTTACGTATATTGTTATTGTAATTCATTCAGTTTATTTCTTTCTTTATTTATTGTTGGTGTTTCTTCTTACGTTTATTGTTATTGTAATTCATTCAGTTTATTGGTGTTTTTCCGTCTGCGTGTATTACTCGTCCAATGTAATGCCGGGAGGACCAAGGCGCGGCACCCGGAATCGGAGGTTACGGCGATCCGTGTTCGAAGGGTACCACTATGTGTACAATGGTACATGGAAAGCAACAACGTAAGCACACATTATTATATACAATATTTGCTTATTTGCCAATAATATCCCAAGCGCTGTGAATTATGGAAACACGGTTTAAAAAATTGTAGCGCTGATTTGAATGATGCGAAGCGCTGCATCCTACTAAACTAAAAATAACTTTGTTAGATATAGATTTGCAAGAATATCAACTTATTGAGACTGCTGTTGAAAGCGGTCACTTTTTGTTAAGGTGTTAAAATAATAATCCGTAATTTTTTGTAGCAATTGTGATGTGATGCAGCTCATGGCGTTTCTTGAAAAATACCCTACCTCCATTTTTCGTAGCGCTAACCGTTTAAACATTACAGCTTTTTGTTAGTGGGACGTTGAAATTTCTTCATTAACGAAAATCCGTCTTTTTTATACGGGGAAAAAAAAGGAAGTTAATTCGCACAGAGCAGCTTTTTAGGAACAGAAAGCACAGTATGGCATAAAAATGTACAAAACTACGGATAATTGTTTAAAAAGACTGAACGAAATTGTACCTCCCTGAAAAGTGGTATTTGTGAATGTTTTGCAAATCCACGATTTTAGTTTTTGTTGGTTAATTAGACATGCCCCGACAGTCTGTCTCTTTCAACTACTGTAAATTAATATACATACAACTTTATACAATCGATTATGAAAATATAGCACTTATTCAAATAATGTTGTGATGAATAGTGAATAATGCAATTCAACGAAACGCACTGCTCCTAATGTTTATCTCACACAATTAAAGTTCCTTCTAGGTACATAGTATGCAAATACAATAGAAGCGGAAGGTGCGAGGGACGAGGACGACTCGTCAATGATATGTTCAAGCTGACGCGTCGGCATAGGTGTGGCGTTCCCGACCTGAATGCTACCAAAGTCGAGGTCTTCAGGAATGCGCTGAAGGCAGGGGTTCAAACGCAGCGGTTCGCGAAGGAAGTCTATCAAGAAGCGGCTTTCGAGTAAATGTCTCTCTCTCTTCATTTTATACATACAAACAAAAGAATTCTCATCATGACAGTAAGATCGCGAATAAAGAACGACCAAGACATTGGTTAAAAAACATTAGACTTACATCGACGTTCTAACCCCTCGAACTATGACAGAAATTGTAATGCAAGTTTTATTCCACCACGATCATGTTAATGATTGCGTTCTTCCACGATATCACCTGAACGTGATGTGCTACATTTTTTTCGGTTCAATGGTACTAATGAGTTTTCGTAAGCAGGGTTTGCCAGTATTGCGAATAGCGATACCTCACTCGTACTCACGACGGCTTCGTTGGTATTGCACATCACGTTAATGGTGTTTATCCGACCACCTGCATTATAATGAAGATCATGAAACCTTCAACATTGCAGAACAATTGCATAGAGAGTAACTGAACTATCTGTGTCCGTTATTCCCTTTCCGTTTCCTCCACCCGTTATCCTCAGCCCTTTTTTAATAGACACCCGGAAGCAGCGATAGAAATTCCGTTCGTGAAAGTACAGCCATCGATGCATCGTTGGAGATGCCATTGGCTCATTAAATTCACTGGCCGCCGTACTTTCTTGACTCTTGAAGAATTTCAAAACGTTCTGGCCTCCGACGATATGAAGGAGCACCTGTCCCACAAGTTCGGCAAGATGGAAACCGAAATTGTGAGGGCTGGACAAGCGACGTCCTTAATTTTTTGGGACAAAAAGCTTGTATCACGTTTTGTAAATACGAACACGATACACATCGACGCGACTTTTAGTGTTTATCCGCGCATTGGGAAAACCGGGAGTCGCAAATATCAGGTTCTTGTGGTGTTGGCTAACAACTTCGGTTGCGTAAGTGTTTATATTACTATAAATATTGAGATGATATGACATTTTTAATTGTTTGGTCATTTTTTTGTGGTTGTAGAAGCTTTTAACTCAATGTCTCTGTAATTTTTTCAAACATTCGACTAAAGTTTGAAGTAAAGAAATAACATTTATTTCATGGTTAATACTAACAAGTTAATGCTAATTAGGAAGCTGTGTGGACGCCGGATCGAATGTATGAGGAGACGTGCTGCAAAGTTGTACTTTTGTCACAAGACTTCCCGAATCATGTCATTGTGCCTTCATTGCAGGCATTCCCTATTATCTGGGTATTAATGGAAGGCAGAAAAGAAGAAATGTACGATGCCGTATTTCGAGTAATACTGACAATGTTCGGTGACTACGATGGATGTGTCATGACAGACTTTGAGCGATCTTTGAGAAATGCCATAAAATCAGCAATGCCACGGGCAACTGTGCTCGGGTGCTTTTTTCATTTCAGCCAGGTATATTACTCAATTGGCTGCAACAATTAATGTCATCGCAATATCACTATTATAAATGATAATTGTATTATTTTCTTTAGGCTTTGCATAAAAAAGCAAGGAAGTTGCAGATTCTTCCGGCAATCCGGATCAACGAAAAAGGGAAAATGTTTCTCCGCAAGGTTGCGGCCTTGGCTTTATTGCCAGTCGAGAAAATCATTCCTGGCTTCGAGGAGCTGCAGGCAAACGCCAGCGAGTCTCTTGTACATCTATTCAAGCCCTTACTCGCTTACTTCCACAGTTACTGGATCGAGGACCGTAAACCGTCGGATTTTAGTGTATACCGACAGCACGTCAGAACAAATAATGTAGCAGAGTCGAACAACAGTAGACTCTGTAAAAGACTCAGCAAGAGGCCCAATCCTATGATGTTCTTCGGTGAGAAACTAGTATTAATACGTATTGAACTGTAGAATTTCATTATGTATAGAAAAATTTAAACTATTCTGTCTTCTTGGTATATATAGACACTTCAATGTTTATATACATCCAGGTTGAATGTCAGTTCAACGACTGTTCTCATTACTTTGAATGGACTATGGACTATTTTGAAGCGATCCTTGTTGCGCGTGTTATTATCGTAGCGACCAAATATTTATTGCAACTTCTAAATGTCACGAAATTAACGAAGTTAATGACATCATTACCCAGTTCGCAATATATGACATACAATACACAGTACACATACAAAAGAAATGTTCAGCACTAATCCATTCTTTCTTCTTGTTTCAGTCAAAATCTTCGATATTATGCGGATAACTGCAATGGAATTGCGTACGGCAGAAAAAGGCATCGAGGTGAGATGTAGGCGCGTTCGATTTATGCTCGACAACGCAGCATTGTTCAATGCTTGGGACTGCTTGGATGAGGGATCAATTTCAGTGGACGTGTTCCTAAGACGCGCGGCCCATGCTGTACATAAATATCCTAACAGTATGGAATGCTCACCACTCGAAGAGGACGACAACGGCGATGCTACGTCCGGCTACGGCGATTATGAGTGCGCAAGCGATGAGCCGAATGACGAAGGCGCTTTCTCGGCTGGTTAGAAATTCGAAATTTTAGCTGTCATAAGAGGCCTCATAATCTGCACTTTTTAAACATTGGGATACAATACGAAACAATGATTGAGCCAAAAATACGACAGACAATCGTTTTATATATTTTTTGTTATGATTATTGCATATCGTGTTTTTGGTTTCTATTCCAATGGCATTGATCTTTTCTATCGAAATATATAAGCAGAACACCAAGTATTTCTCAAGTCCATTCGGTATTCTCTTTTATTCCCGTTATCACATACAAATAAAATCTTAATAATGCTGCTCCTTAATTTTAGGACCTTCCCGGACGCTTCGTATTATCGCCGTACCGAGGAGCAAATGTTGGCTATTACTGGCCCAGTTGAAAACATTAAAGGAAAGGCAACAGCAGAAGCAGTTGCTGAGGTCAGTGATTTTAATTTATTACTCTTTATTGATGTCCATCATCCAGTTAGCTTGTTAACCAATTTTGGATTCCATTAATTCTGCGCGTAATTCAGAACGATGTGCTCGATGGGTTACAATCAATTGACATTTTATTTTATTAGCAACAATATTGTACACCGGTTTAGTCGAGGTAAATTCTTTTCAGGTCACCAGGTGGAAGCAATCGTCTTATTTCAATACTGTTTGAACTACTTTGATGTTTACAGTAATGTAGATACCAAAGTTTTAAAGTTTTTACTTCCTTCAATATTTGCGCCACTTAATCGATGTTCTATCTCATTGCAAAGGAAATGATTGGTCATACAGTGTATCATCCGTCATACGGTTTCTTCTGAATTATGCGCACAGTTGAAAAAGCAAAAAATGGTGAACAAGGAAACTGGTTGACCTAACATTTCTTTCTGTCAATTCTGGCACCGACTGTTCCATTATGTACCTTAACATTCCTTTCCTGTTTCAGTGATCTGAACTCCTGAACTTCTTTCCTGTGGTGTCACACATCGTACCTATAACTTAGAATATGCACATTAACTAAATGAAGCTGCGTCTCTCTGGACTACTTAACCTTGGCTTTGTTACGTTTCAGCTGATCGACAGCACCTTCTCATTGTCCTCGTGCAGCCTGGAATAATATAAAAATAAATAAAATAAATGTAAATACATGAATAGTTCGAATAAACCTTAATTCTCGTAATTTTTATACCTTTATTGTCCTTTATTGTCGTGTGCAGAAGGTATCACCACTTAAAATGCACTACCTTATATATAAAATATTTTAATATTTATAAACTATCATTTTATACTTTCCTGTCAAGCTGGACCTCGAGAACAGTCTGACGGAATTTGGACGACGAGGAACGACACTGTCCGGCCAAGCTAACAAAGTCAGCACCAGGATGACCTGGTCAGTAAAGTCGCAGGTCATCCTGGTCATCTAGTTTAAATCCTACGCGAAACCGGCGACGTTATCATCACCGGTGCAAAGCTCTCGAGCTAGCTGAAAATTATTATTTATTAATTTATTTAGGGCCCCCACCGGTCACTCCCAATTAATGCTTCATAAGCTACGATCCTGTCAGAACGCTATATATATGGTTTTTTGCTATCAGCGTCCTCCTACGGCGTACCGAACATTCGTTCATTTCTGTCGGTCAAAAGTTATTCGAGAGATTGTCGCTTCGAGACTTTAATAGACAACCGGCTAGACTAGCGGTAATCGTGTTACCGACAGTTGGTACAGAAGATCGAACGTTGGCAGCCGGTCCAGTAGAAAACCAATTACCGATGCGCCATCTACGGTTGTTTATCGTGTTACCGACAGGCGGTAAAGAAGATTAAATGTTGGTAGTCGGTCTAGCAGAAAATGTATCGGCGATCGGTAAAGCGGATCGGTTGTCAACCGTCGGTATGTAGCCGACCATCGCTACAGCAAATTTGGGTCTTACGGAAGATAAGTAGACTGGGTCTCGCGGTAAATATATTCTGCACCCCTTCCACCGGTTAAATATCCCCCACCCTCCAGTCGTCGATAAACGAGACCCTTCTGTAACTTTTAAAAAATGTTTGTTAATTAAAAAAATTTATTTATTGAAACGACTATTTACAACAACGGTAAATGAAAACGCTCGTTATTTTTTAGTTTCATAAAAAACTGTTTTATTTTAACATTCTCGTCCAACAAACATGTATTGTTCATCCGTCATTTTCAATGACATCCGCGGCAGTCACGGCGAGCTGGTGGTCGACCGTCAATTTGTGTTTTCGGACCCGGTTTGATGTAATGTACATAGCACGGCATGTACGAGGAGACCTCACGGTCAACCTTCAGATGCTCCGGTAGTTTGTCATACAGAATTTCTATTTTTCCGCCCCAATGTTTCAACAGCAGCGGTTTCGGTATGTACGCGAGCTCACCTTTGGTGAAGTCTCGGGGATCCTTGCAGCAGTCGATCACGAGTATACTGTCAATAGTATCCATTGTGGTTGGAAAGAGAGGCAAAGATACTTTCACAACGACGTTTCCTTTTCAACTAACTTTTTTTCACAGCTGTTACCATTAGATATATACATCTCGCGTCAATGGCCATCATAGTTAAATATGAAAATGTGTATGGCGGGAGTACTTTCGAATAATAAGACAGGAAATTCAAAGTTTCGAATTTATTCATAGTAATTCACCAGTAGCATCCAAATCGATCTGTACAAGTTTGTATACATGTGTTTTTATTACAACCGTAGCCATTAATATTATTGTGTTTTACATTTTTCAGACGTTTCTTTCTGCGATTAAAATATTTTACGCGTTTGTAGTATTGTGCAGCTATGCGATCGTTTTTTACTCTGTTAGTCGTAAAATTCTTATGAAAATTATCCAGAGTATAACCACGAGCCATAAAATCAAGAAACATAATACAGTATTCACCGCATACTTTAGACTTGAGTGATTGAAGGGGCTGCGTGTTCCACTCGTAGCTTCGACAGTTTCTGCGTAGACGGTTATGGTGTTGGTTAATGAGTGGGGGCAATCCATAACTATCGAAAAAGATTCCATGTTCATTTTTATCAACGTAAGTGGCAATCCAGTGTCGCCCAGGTACATTATGCTCGTCTGTGTTTAGAACCAATGCTGCGGGTCTAGACCAGCGACTCGGGATGCGGTCGGCCGGAAATACTCCTTTCGTCTGAGCAGATATTCGTTGTAGAACGTCTAATATCTGTAGGCTGTTCATGCTGTTTACACAACTGGTGGTGATGCTTAGAGTGTGATTGGCGCTGTCTCTGCTGGTGATAATGATGGGTGCGCGGTGGTTGCTCTGGCTGGTGTTTGTTACGTGGGGGTGGTGATGGTTGTTCAGCACTCGGTGAGACTACTTGTTTTTCTCTGCCACGGAAAAGTACAGTTATTTCATCGTTAGCCGGTACAGTTCCTCCTCGCAGCGCCGACTCATCACTGTTGCACGATAGTGTAATATCGTTGAATATATACTCTACGCTTTATGATATATCGAGAGTATTTTCCTCATTTGATGCCTCGTTGTTCGGTTGGCTTTGTTGATTTTTAATAGGTGTTGATTTATCGACAGGTTGTGAATAAATGTGACTAACCGCGTCGAACTCTTTAAACAGGAGCCACGAACGTATTTTTGCCACGTTATTTAGAGCACATTTTACATCGTCTTCTTTCGAAATACCATGGTGAATACAGTAAACGTTGTTGATTGGCATATTTTTTAATGATGGACCCTCGTATTCTTCTAGATTGATGATTTCGCGCCCCAGAACGTCACGTAAAAGCTCGGCTTTTTGCAAGCCTCTTGTGTAAATACGCAAGACATAACGACACAGTAAGCGTAGATTGGTGTAGATTTTTTTCAACGGTGTATCACCGTGAAGCCATTCCAATCCATGATGAAAACACGTTAGTTTATTGTTGCTCGTACGTATACTCCTTGGTAGTTCACCAAAGTCATATGGTGGTTCGACAAGCCAATGACTATAATGTTCTTCCTGAAGAGTCGTCACAGCAATCTCCTCTGGTAGAAAACGTTGTTTGCATCGTAGAGCGCTTGAATATCCACTATAACGTCCATTATGAGGGTTTGATGTAGACTGATACCAGGTGTGGTTGCGTAGACGAGTTTAAATATTACAGCGTCGGGTGTGGCGCACCTCACGCACTAAAATCTGTAATGACCTGACGTGTGGAATCTATCTCTATTACATTATCATACTCGGCGTATACCACACAATTTAATGTAGATGTCAGAGCCGTTACAAACCGTAATTCGATCCTTACACTACCGTGTCTTACGAGATTCCAGTGACCGAAGCAACTTGCTGATAAGTCCGGTGTCAAATCAAAGACATACAGACAGTAGCCTTTGGGATAGTCGCTCCTGGTAATATCCAGACCCTCTTTCTGAAAGTGTATACCTGTACCGCTAAAGAGCGTGTGATAACTGTGTATCCACTTTTCGTTACCATCAAACACCGGTTGAAGAGGCTTGCTCGGTATGTGTTGACCATTGACATACAGAGAGAGAAAATTTGTCGAATGATTATTAAAGTTAAATGGATTTAACGTTGTACTGCCATTGAATGCTCGATTATTCACAAAACCGAGAATTATTCGTTTGGGTAATTGGCCTAGAACAGGGGTCTCCAAACTACGGCCCGCGGGCCACATTCGGCCCGCGGACAGATTTTGGACTATTTCACTTTTTACCACCGGCAACAATGATAATATGGTTTTGGCCCTCGGAACTTACTGGAGTAATCAGTATGGCCCTAAGGCTAGAAAGTTTGGAGACCCCTGGCCTAGAATAACGTTATCCAGAGTATCGCCAATGATACCGCTATGCATCGTAAAAGCTTTAACCTCAACCCTTGTTATACTAGCAGGATACTTGGCGGTTGTTTTTGCAAGCATTTTGACGTGACCTATCAGCACGCCTGGTGCGATTTTTGCTCGACGGACGAGTAATGTAGCCTCGGTGATATGTAGTTTATGTGTCACATCGGCCGTAGGAGTCTCCATAAGACAAAATCGTCTTTTGAGCGTACAAGCCGTAACCGTACTTCCACACCGTTCAGCAGAAATTTATCCTGATTAAAAACATCGCAATATAAATGGCCAATCATATCTAAAGTCCGACCATTCTTTATGTACTTTTCACGATTATTCAGACCGATATTAGGGCTATTCGATGCACCTGGTAGACTGTCAAACGTACCGGGCGTGTCAGCGTACCATAGCGCGGTCGTTAAGTGAGTATTTTTAGCAGCCGGTCCATAATTGAGTAACGTCTCAATATATGCTCTGTAGGGGTATGCATTGTTTGGCGGTGCCACGAGTTTCTGGTTAAAATATACATCCACCTGATTGATAAGGCTATGCAGAAAGTTATTAACAGGTGGTACGTTGTACTGTGATTCAGCTGTTGGAATAACCCTAATATTTACAATAATCATTGTATGAGCTAGGTCCAGGTATGCTTCACCGTGGCCAGGTATGACAAATTCCAGGGGTCCGTCATCCGTGAGGGACGACACAGGCTTGTAGTGTGTCCATTGTGATGCTTCTATAGCCGTCTGCGTTGGAGGTATGGTGGATAAGTCGAGCTCCGACTTCATACACTCGGAGGAGTGTGAGTGTAAGAACGACATTGTTAAACACCTCCAAAAATATCGTTGGTCTTTGCTCGTTTGTGCCTACTACTTTCGATACCTCTTCTCTTTCTCTTTGTTATCCTTTTCTTTTTATTCTTTGCGACACCGCGATATTTCCTTGCTGCAATGCGTCTACGTCTTGTTGACTTTTTCTTCTTCTTCTTTTTCTTTTTTATTCCTAACGATTTTTTCGAAATACCAGTACGCCTTTTCCTTGTCCTCGTAGGCACGCGTCCCGATAACGACTGTATCATGCGAGCCGTTCCTACAGCATTATATTCTGAACCATTCATGAGAAGAGCGATTTTTTCATTGGCTTTTCGTTGTAAATTATCTCCAGATTCGGCTGCACGTCGACGCAATGACTCCTTGAATGGCATTTTGCGACCGCTCACATCCTCGATAACGTGTAAACCCGTGCGAATAGCTTCTTTCCCTATAGCTTTAGCACCTCTGGTCAACAGTGGTAAAACACTCCGAAATAGACCACCGAGAAAAATACCGATGCCGTGACCGCGCTGATGCGGGGAACCCGCAAACACGTTACCTATATAACCACCTCCGCCACCTATTTGATTCTCATAATAAGCCGTATAATGAGCACACATATTGTCTAATTGAGTCGTTTGAAATTATGTGCGAGCGTTAACGTTCCATACTCGAATGCAAAGGATTACCCAGATGATCTCTTATATCCACCTCGATCATTCTGAAGCAATTGTTGAGTATACCTATGTAATTTGACGATGAGAAACATTTTACTTGCGTTGTACCATACGTGTAGTTTTTTGTATTTAAATTTACAATCCTGAGTAGTGCTGTCTGTGTATCACCTACCGTATACGGTACACAAATATCGATGTAGACAAAAAGCTGATCGGGCAGAGCCCTATTTATACACATGGGTACTCGTCCTACGCGTGGAACGCCTCGCATTAGCTGCAGGTAAAGACCCCCTGGGGTTTCTCGGTCAAGCAGCAGCAGTTCTTCGTGTTTCTCGAAGCCCAATATACGTGCTATTTTACTACTCATTCGTAATACTCCAGGGTAGCTTAGAGGTTCAGGGCACGACTCTGTTACCTCAGACTTGAGGGCAACATACCTTTTAGCCCTTTCATCATTTACAATTGTTATGCCTGCTTCTCGCAGCCCCGGTAAATCATTGATATTTTCCACAATTTCTTCGTGAATTTTGTACAAACCTCGAGTTATTCGATTTGTAGTAACTTCTTTATTCTCACAAGCCATCCAGCCGATTATCGTATCTGCTTTTTGTAAATGCGTCATTGTACAGGGTATATGAATTTCCGATAAGCCCACTACCCAGCGACCCTTCAACGGTATTTCACGCAGCAATTGAGTTATAAAGTGTGTTGTTGTATTTTTGGGAAAATACAACAGCAGTACTTCATACTGATGTTGCTCGGTAGAACAAGAAAAAAGTTATCCTCGTCATGCATCGTTTGGACAAAATTTCGTTCATTCGAGACCGTGAACGTTTGACGCAGGTATCCACGAGTTAAATTTCGCCGGATATCCCACCCAACTCACGAAAATTTGTTTTTTCGCACTGTTTCCTTTTGTCCGTAAAACTTGATCAATCTTGAATTCTTTATTCTTCTCCATACGCTTCTCATGAACACTCGTTAATTCTTCGGGGTAAAAGAAACCATCGATAGTTTCGTCTTCGAGATCGCACAACGCATACACATACAAGCCCTGTATATGTAAACCTTTTTTGATACGAAAAATTCCTTCACTCCAATTTTTCTCGTAACCTTTTTCGAAGGTGCCTTTAGTTCTACTGATTCGAACGTAATCGCCGGGTTTGTATTTATACGTTGTGGAACGTCTCTTTTCACGTCGCTTTATCGCACTAATTGTCATGTTGCGCACCGCTGTATCGGCATTATATAGCGTTATGGCGGCCGGTTGCATTTTAATGCTCGAGTGTACATCATGATTGTGCGCATAAACCAATTGTTGTAGTATATCGATGTAACGACGAGTATTACGATGTGTGAAGTAGCGCCACATCCGTTTCTTGAGAGTGCAATTAAAACGCTCGACAATCGAGGCTTTTACATCAGGATTACGAGCAACGCGAAATTGTATGTTTTCATCTTTGAGAAATTTTTGAAGTTAACCACCGAGGAATTCATTTCCACGGTCGGTTTGTAGTGAAACAGGTGTACGACCATCGTTACGCTCAAGAATACGTTTAAATGCCTTTGTTACTTCGCGCACAGTTTTGTCCTGCAAGGGTTCGACCCAGGCATATTTGCTGACAACGTCAATTACCATAAGCAGATAGGAGACGTTGTCGTTATAGCTACTCAATGAACGTAGATCCACGAGATCGGCCTCCCAGACATCGTCAATATTTGTAACATTGTAATACATTCGTGGAAAGACACGGTGCACGGGTCTATGAATGGTGTAACTATCCAGTTGAGTGAGCCAGTCATACACGGTGTCTGCTTCATTTTTGCTACTGATTAAACGTCGCGCACCAGCGTAACCAGTTGGATGCGAAGGATCGTAGTACACTTTTTCGAAAGCCATCTTTCACCGTTCGTTGTACAGTTTGTTCTAAATCTTTATCCACTTTTCAAATACTTTTATTACTTTTGTTTTCCGACGTTTTGAAGAAGTATTCCCAGGGTGTGTATCGTCGTGGTCGTCGTAGTCGTCGTTGGAATTATCGCCGACCGCATCCGCATTCATAGAATGCGAGTCGTTATGTTGTATCATCTGAACATCTTTTCTTGGCCGTTTAGTACCTCTAGATACGCCTAAATCCCACAATCTACTGTTGCCTATAAATTCACGCGGAACGCTCTTTGTGCGTAGACTAACGATAAACTCGTGTCTGCCTGTTGCTTTAAAGTTTTTTCTACCTCGTACTGCATCGTTTATAAGGTCGACAATATTAGAATTTGGAATGAGGATACTATCTATTGTTACACATCCTTTTTTGTCCCATCTTATGCTTTTTGATTCATCAATCGTGGGTTTGCATAGAAACTTTAATAGCGCAGTCGCTCGGCGTTTATACATATTTGGAACGCTATTAACGATGTCAGCATCGCTCGTGGCTTCTGCATTATCTATCTCAGACGATGTTTCAGGTAGTGCTGGTGAAAACAGTGCATTTTTCGTACCAACGAGATATAGACACCGCTGCAGCACTTGTAAATACTCTTTCCATTTACTAGCGTCATGTTTACCATACTTGTTTGATTTAAAAATGTTGTATAGCTCAGTGTCTAGTCTTGAAACAGGATCATCCTGGGTCTGCACTGTTTTCTCGTTTGCCGCTGGTGCATGATTATTCCCAGAACCGACCATAGCTATTTCGTCGTAACGACCGTGTGCATCACTATTTCCGTCCTTTACCTCGAACATTGGCATTAAAAACATTTTTTTCGCATGCTCCATTACGAGGATGAATTTTTATCCTTAACACAGTATTGTTTTGTCAATCGTCACTACCACTGAAAAATTTACTAAATCAAGTTGTGATTATGGGAGCCAGTAAAAGTGGTAAAAACGCACCACCCCCTTTTTGAATTATGAAGCGTTTCTTCGCTCTCCAATTTCCGCTGCTTACGAGTGACTGTACAAACACTACCACTACCACCACGTTGTTTTGTCACACATCCTGAGACAAGCTGTCGAAGTATATTTTTATATTTTTTTAAACGTTTTTTAACACTTGACTTGACACAAACTACTCCTTGTAAAATGTTTAACGCGCATTCACAGATACAATTGATTAGAGGCTTATCAGCATTACGCATTATTGATTTTCGCTGTTTTTTATTTGAATGACAAATAGCGTTAAGTAGGGCTATACAACGTTCATTGAATGGAATGTAATGTGTATTCTTCTTCTTCTTTTTCTTCGCGCTGGTAATATCCCTCATTATTACAGTTTCACAGTAGATGTATTACGGGGGCATGGCCGAATCTTTTCGCGTGAGGCGTACGCGACTCATATCCATTACCGACTGATGTGGTGTCTACTTGTGCTTCCAATTAAATACGTTGACGAGTGTTTTTTGGCATGTATACCAGCATTCGTGGATCATCGGTAAATATCATTGTACGACATCGACAATAATCGGGTGTCGATTGTTTAAGATCCAAGAGTAGATAACCGTGTGGCTGTGCGGTATCATCGTAATATGACTCGGTTAGAAATCGTGGATTCTCGGGGTATATTTGTCTCGCTAGATGTGTAATTTGTGCTCGATCACGTGGATTTTTAAATATCACCATATAATTGGCGTTTAATGATATATCACGTTGTCCATGTCCCTGATGGAAAATATTTTGTGTGATAAAAATCACACTAATATTTTTATGATGGCTACCTTTTGTGAAAATGTCGACAATGGTATTATTTGAGGATTCGCACATTAAATCATCGATAATAACCAATTTTTTCAAGTTATTGTCGCTCGAATAATCCTCCTGTTGCAGTAGACCCTCGTTAAATTCAATTTTCGGGATTTTGGATTGTTCATTACTTCCAGTCTTAGTAATTAACGACGACGGTTGTTGTTGTTCACATGTGTTATTCAGAGCAGCGATACCAGAATCGAGAGTATCACCATAATAAAATATAATTCGGTCAAATTCAACGTTACTCATTGAATTGAGAAATTTTAGAAATTTTCTCACGAAAACTGTTTCCCCACATCCAGTGGGGCCACAAATCAGCGACGGCCATGGATGTTTCCAGCGTACATCCATTATTTTCACTCATGAAGCGTGACAAATCCACGATACTATTGATGATGATGATGATGATGACGACGGTGAATATCGTAGAGCAACGAGATGCAAAATCGCATACACCAAGTGCACAATAAGCGTGTTACCTAGCCGGGCGGCGGCGGCGGCGGCGGCGGCGCGTACCCACACGTCGTTATTAGCTTATCAGACGTGTGCGCGGGCGCGGTTCAGCTTATACAGATGCACGCTCGCCTGGTCATAAGCTTATGAGCGGGCGTGTGTCACCGCGGCACATGCGCACAATTTAGCTTTTAAAGCGCATGTGTATTCAGAAGATTGTGATTTTTTTGTTTTTCACTATTTGACGTACATTTTAAATAAATTTTTCAAAGCAACTATTAATGCTGATGATGCTGAGTAAAAAACACGTTTAAATAGCATACATGTTTCTTTATTGTAGAGAGTATTATACATAAAAATATTAATAATTTCAATTTATACTGAGGCGAGACATGGGTGGGAAGGGTTATCGACGACGAGTCACGTGTGCATTTAAGAAAAGTAACGCAATAATTATCTTAACATCTACAACTGGTAAAATTAATTATTATCATCATAATCATGGGTTATCGTGTGAATTATGAAAAATTAATTCTTGCGTAACCGAGGGCAATCGTTCTCCGATCATTCTTCAAACGGTTTTAGGGCCACCAGAGAAATATCTGTGATGAATTTTTTCACCTCCTGCGTTATGAACGGAACAAAAAATATCTGCAACTGCAGGAACAATATATCGAAATGTTCAAGTAATGAGGGATCCACTCGATGACGTACAGCTTCACACAGATTAGAGCTATTCTGTGTTCAAAGAGTTTTAATACGCACTTGGTCCACATTCTCGACTAGTTCTTTAGCGGGAATATGTATAACTAATTCAGCACATAGAACATCGATACAGTTTTTCACATAAACGACGTAGCGCTGGAACCGCCTGAAGTGCTCATCGACACACGGTGTTACGATGCATAGTCCGTCAAAAGATTTCTTTTGCATAACTATACTCGGTGAATAGATGTTTTTCTTCTTCTTCTTCTGTGGTGGTGGTTCCACCTGTGTATTTTCATCGTTAGGGTTGACGTCCTCGGCGACCACATCGTCCTTGGCTTGGTTGAAAACAATGGATTTTGAGCCAAACGAGGATGCAAAGTGAATCTCGCAGTCATCGATGTTGAGTGTTTTACGGATGCGTTGATCAGCTTTCCAGCCATAATTCGTACAGGCTCCGAAATATGATGCTATCTCGGTCAAGGCATCTTGTAGTTTACACCACTTTGTAGATTCAAAGGTAATACCACCCGG
This sequence comes from Cylloceria caligata, assembly GCA_963942595.1. Taxonomy (NCBI): domain Eukaryota; kingdom Metazoa; phylum Arthropoda; class Insecta; order Hymenoptera; family Ichneumonidae; genus Cylloceria; species Cylloceria caligata. The sequence continues at coordinate 30,578,777 of OZ012709.1, read as the reverse complement.
TGAGTTATTATGCTGCAGCTTAACGTCCGGTGTAACGTCACCGCTTGCGCGTACCTGAAGACCCACAGTTATCCTCTTTGTTTCCGAGTAGTTCAAATTGTATGTTGTAGCAAGCAACAACGGTGCTTCAAAATGTTCCATGGTTGATATAAATACAACAGAGTGACACGGAAAAAATGAATAAATGATCAGGGAAACGAAGCTACGATAACTGTATTTCGTAGCTTGTCACGGGTCGGACTGCCACCCGAACCTCTCTACAAATGTTTTTATAGACAGGTGTGAATCGTCTCATATGTTGGAATGGTGGGGGCAAGCGTTTACCTCCACCAACGTAACCTTAGTAGAGTATATAGAGTAGTTATACTTCTGAATACTACAATTTATTGTAGTGTAAAAATTGTTTATTTCATCACAAATAGATATTTCATAGCGTAAAATTTGAAACATTATAGCAAACCCCCCTCTGACCTGATGTTGTTACGTTTCAATGATGGTCGAAAGAATTTTGCATTTTAATGAGTCTACGGTAGATGGAAAACACTTGAACGTTATACGTGTAAGAATAAATATACGAATTTTCATATTGTGCGTCTACCTATACGAGAAAGTATCTATGACCCCCTCGAGGGTCAGCGCAGTCAGTACGATCGGCTGTAAATAGGTATAAACAGGCGCCGTATTGTATTGACCATATACAAATTCAATAGCTAACGTCTGTACATGAAACATAAATTATTACGTCGCTCGAGGGTTTTCAGTTTTCCACCAAAGTCTGATAATTATCATTGTCGTAGCAGTGTAAGGGTTGATTGACAATGAAACGTTTGCCGGGTATACCATTTTTGAATAAGTAAATATGAATATAATTAAATCTAAAGAGAGTAGCGAAAACGAAAAATTTCTCGTAATATATTTTTGAAAATGAATTTATTATAAGAATGTATACAGAATATAATTATGTAAAATAAGCTAGTTCACAAGTGTTTATGTAAATGTTGGGTATACATATTTTTTTTTTTTGTAAATATACAGCCCTTGATGGAAAAACTGTCGTAGAATTTGCGTTTATTGTCCTGTATACACGTGTTACAGATGTATATATAAATGGAGCCTGTCTATTTTGTCAATGCAGTCTAGTATAAAAACGGCAGACGTTTCGTATTACCGTATTGTAAATAGATACCAAAAGTGCATATATAAATGTAAATTAAGAATGTCTGTTTCAGACAATACAGCTTTCTTAGAAAAACGGGCGGAGTGTAGCGCTTCATGTTTACACTCTACCCAAAGTGCTAGTACGAATTAAATCATCTTTAAGAAATAGTAGGCGCCTACGCTGGTTGATCCTGAAGCAGCGTTATCGTTGTAAGAATGTCTATTTAGACAATGCAGCTTATTAGAGAAAACGGTAGGCGTGCATGGGTTCATGTTTACAGCCTTTCCAAAGAGGTAGTACGAAATAAATTATCTTTAAGAAATAGTGCACGGCTGTGTGTAGCCCTCAACCCCTTGTGAAGACACTCTGTCACTGTACAAGGACTCAAGGTTTCTATCTTTCAAAATTTTCCTCGATTTCTGCATTTATGGTAAAGTCGAAATATATATTGTAACGGAACGCAATTAAGGCGATCCGCTACTATAACAAACAACCTTAATTCAATCTAACAAACCAACCCACACAAACTAAAACAAGACACATAACATACCAAAACCAGACAAAGTCAACAAGGAGTTATCGGAAGATAAAACACTCCATAACATCTCAAAAGAAGCATCCACCGGACAAGGAGAACAGAAGGGACAAGTAGGTACATACGCAGAATCGTAAGTACACACCTTAAAAGTAATAGCGTAAATAGAAGGCCCGCCTAGCCTGAAGACCACCATGTAAACAAAACAGAGCACGCAAGGGGTACTTCCCCGAACGAAGCCAACTAGACAGGAGGCGGAACAGCAAGCACACGCCGGGCCCACTAGACCAGCGTAATAGCCCCTGCCCTATACGAAGACCGGGCCAAGCCTAACGCAGTCGGCACCACCCAAATAGGCCATACTACTCGAAAGGCGAGAACACCGAGAACCTGAAATCGTGAAAAAATATTGCCACAGCCCGGGTTCGAACCGGGAACTCCAGAATTCTAGCCTGGTACGTTACCTATTACGCCACCGCGGCTCTAGCAACATCAATTCACGATCTCTATTTTAATGTCAAATAATACACCTTTGTTATTTTATTATACGCGGTCATATGTTTCTTAAGAGTGATAAATCTAAGCGGCAAATGATTTGACCAAATTTTTTAATGGAAAATTTTTGGCAGTTCGCAACCCGGTTAGAGTCAGCGCCACCTTAGATCCCTGTGTTATCGATCTCAGAAAGATGTCTAACAATCGAATCATTAATTATTTTTGTCAACTCTGATTGCCTCACTCATTCATTAAGAATTAATGAGGCAACCAGACCTGACGATTTTTTACTTTTTAAATTTGGTCCTTTAAGCAAAAATACTGGTTCACCCACTTTAAATGCAACAGGATTAATTTTTTTGTCTTGATATATTTTGGAATTTTCTTTAGCCTTTATCAAATTTTGTCGTCCCAAACCCTGTATCTCATGGATTTGCGTGACCAATTGCGTTAGATATTCATCGTACGTGGCGAGTTTTTCCATCTCGGCAGGGGGCATACTAGAAGGGGTACGAGCTATCTTGCCAAAAACCATTTCGTATAGAGTATGCTTAGTACCTTCGTGTACATTTGTGTTGTAATTGTAAATAGCCATTTCAACCCATTCATCCCAATTATTTTGTTTCGTGGTGAATTGTTTAAGATATTCACCAAGAGCATGATGCGATCTTTCCAATGATCCATTGGATTGAGGGTGAAATGCCGTAGCTGTAACTTTACGTATTTTGAACAATTTCGCAATTTGTTTTAAAAAATTACTCAAAAAATTACTACCTTGGCCAGTGAGTACCGCTCTGGGTGAGCCGAAATAACAAATGAATCGTTTGACAAATGCTTCTGCTATCGTTACTGCTTTCGCATTAGGTAAAGGGATTCTACTGAATATTTTGTTAATTGATCTTGAATTGTACCATAAGTATGAATTCATTTTCTTGCTTAGTTTTTGGCATAGGGCCTACTATATCCATTGCAATTTTATCGAAAGCTATTGCTGGAGTATTTGTTATGATGATCTAATTTTTTCAATTGACATTGTAAACACCATTGAATATACAATTGGACGTCAGTTTAAAAATTTTTCCAATAATACACGTGACGAATTCGATTATATGTTTTACTGACACCTCTGTGTCCGCCTATGGTTGACGAATGCATTTCTTCAATAATCTCATTTTGTCTTTCCACTGGGGGTTGTCTAATTAACCCGTGACAAATAATGATTTTAACGTCGCTTTGCGCGAATATTAAACGAATTTGAGTCATAATATTTTCCCATGGCACATTTAACATAAAACTTGATTTTGCAATACTGACGGTTTGCGATGATAACTTGTCAATTAAATAACGAGCACTTTTTAAAGCTTCTACTATATTTTCCAAAATTAATGTGGGACCTTCTCCAGAATTATCTGTGATAGGCAAAGCTATATTGAATCTGTGATCTCGTTTCATAATAGATTGAGCTTTCTTTAATTCTAGATTCTTTAAGTTTGGAAAATTGTCGTTATCTCGTAATGCAATACCTCCAGTGTCTATCGGTGCACATTTGGTGAAAACAAAATAAACTAAATTATCTTTTCGAGTGTGAAATAAGTCTCGTGATTGTTTGACGTTGGAAGCAATAATCCTACCCTTCGTAGTTTTATGCAGGATGGTGGCGGGCAATATAAGTGAATTTTCAGGTTCTACGTCGGACATGTTGTCGCTTAGGGGTTCTGTTTCGCTATCTTTGAAGAGTTCACATGCATTTTTTCCCTGCACTGTTCTGTCTGAGTTTTCCCGAGAATTATGGTCCTTGAGTTCGCTTTCGTCGCTAGATTTGTTGTTCTTAAGAGGCACATCGTTGTGGGATAGGACTGGTAACGGCACATGTGTTTGGTTACTCGGTCGATCTGAAGAGGTGTCGGATGGCAGAGAAAAGTTCTCAACACTGTAGGTCACTTGCTTATTCTTACTTGCTTAGTTTCGATGTTTTTATTCTTGCGTGTCTCCCGAGGCATATTAGCTTTCATTTTTACGGTGGATTTCTTTAGTGGTGCCTAGTTCGCTGCAGGCGTCTGAAAAATTTCGTTTTCGTGACCAGTGGTTGTTGATTTGTATGGAGAGGCTATGTCTTCCAGCTGTTCGAAAGGATCAGACGACTCACGTACCCAGTCACATTCTTCTACATCGTTAAGATAACCGAAATTTCCAGGGACATCGTTGCTTAGATTTTCCTCCTCTTCTGAATATTCTTCTAATAGCCGAGATATATCAGTATCTGATAAAATACGTTTCTTATTTTTACGGTGACTTTTTGAAGGATTCGTGCGAAGCATGTAAATATCGTCTGTGGTAGTTAATGACTCTATGGGGTTTCTTGAGAGCGCGTCAGCGTTAACGTTAGTTTTTCCGGCCTTGTACACTACATCGTATTCGTACTCGGCGAGTTTCAGTCGCCGGTGCAGGATTTTAGGATTTCCATCTGTAGCCCGTCGGAACCATAACAGCGGTTTATGGTCGGTTACTACAGTGAAATGGTGCCCATACAGATATGGCCGAAAGTGAAGTATAGAGTAAACTATAGCCAATGCTTCCTTTTCGTAAGTGTCGTACCGTTCTTCGACTAGATTCAAAGCTCGCGAAGCGTAAGCGCATGGATGATCGTTGTTAATTTCTCCTTGTGAAAGTATACTACCGATAGCATAACCCGATGCATCTGTTGTTAAAATAAAAGGCTTGGAAAAATCGGGATATCGCAAAACTGGAGCCGTACAAAGTTTATTCTTTAAAATTTCGAATGACTATTGTTGTTCGGGTCCCCAATCAAATACATTTTCTTTGCGTAATAAAGTCGTGAGGGGTTTTGATATATTGGCGTATCAGTAGATAGGCTAGGCCGGTTCAAGCACACCACCTAGGCAGGTGTAAATTTACCTGTGCTCTGTCAGTAATTATCCTAGAAACCTACTTTACCCACAGATGGTAATGAGCGCCTATCGGTAATTATCTTCCATCAGTATCGTTGACTGTTAGATGGCGCTACAGTCGGATAGAACCAGAACATAACTTTACCAGCAGAAGGTATTGACCGCCTGTCAATAATTATCTTATGTCGAAATTTTTGTCTGCTAGATGACGCTACAGTCGGATAGATCAAGATCGATATTTCCATAACGGTTGCATGGTATCCTGTTAGATTGCGCGAGGTTCTATGTAGACTTACTGTAGTCGTGTACTGACCCGCCTCCCCTACAGTCGGTAACTCACTAGATAATGATCGATAAATGCGCCTGCATCTACCTTACCAACAAGCACACTGTATCGATCACTGTAGATAAGTGACCTACTAACTCACAGTGAGACCTCGCGGGATATTTGGGACTGGGATATTCTGATATCGGGATATTCGGAGATTCGATACCTTTGTTGATATTTTACCGACAGTCAAAAATTATCTTACGTCGGTAATTATCTGACGTCGGTACTGTTATAGATGGAGCCGCAGTCGGATTCTATAGATCACCTTCGATATCCATGGTAAGGGAGACTTTATCATGGTAAGGCAGACGTTATCATGGCAAGACAGACTTTCGCTCTGCTGTCATCGCTTTCGGATAGAGTGCACCGCAGGAGGATTCGAAGAAATTCGAGATGAATACATTTGATATAAATAAACTTGTTTTTATTTTTTAATGTTACAGATAATGCATTTAATCTAATAAAAGCGCTTAACGGTAGATTAATATATATATATATCTTGCAGGTAATACATTTAACCTAAAAAATTCTTAACTATAGATCTTAAATATCTAACTATGAGGTTGATGCTGATTGGATACAAATGTTTTATACACGTTTGATTACATCACCACTTATTACATTATAATCAACCATTCGATCATGTAAGATTAAACAGTAGGCCTTGGTTCCCGTCGGAAAATTTTTCTTAGACTCAAATTCTAGAGGAACATCTACTGGCGCTTGTTTTAATGCCTCATTCTCTTTTGAACAATCCATTACAATTAATAGAGCATACTCGATAAAGTTTTTCCTCGTTAGCAGGGGTTCTCGATCTCTCATGTAGTATACGGCTTGAAAATTGGCATACATGTTGTACAATACAGAGTATTGATTGTGATTCACATCAAGATTGAGGTTACCGTATGGATAATGTTGTGAGTTAAGAAATAGCTTCACATTGCCAATGTTGCAGTGATCGAAGTAACTAGCATTTGCATTTTTAACCATTCTCCTATTGGTTTGGAAAGCTACAATTACAAAACGGGGCTTTTCCAATTAATTCGATGTTTTGACTGTCCAATTATGTTTCGTTGTGCTTGTAAGCAGGGGATACCCATACATTTCCAAAGTGCGAAAACTCATAGTGATTTCTCTTTTAATCTGACTATATAAACGTATTTTATACTTGTCTGACAACATCACATATAGCATCAGCCACTCAATTCGTGTAAGTTCAATCTTGAAATCATCGTAACCGCCAGCTGCAAGATCAGTCTGCACAACTGCGTCAGTATCCGTTCGCGATCTAGTGAGAATGAGCTCGTGTTTTATATTGATAATGATTTTCTGATAGTCTTCAGCAAATCCAAGTATCATGGAGAGTGGGATACAAACATCAGAGTGGCCAGTATCATTAGTGAGCTGTTTGGTTTCCTCGACGTCAAGCCAACCAGCATTTTCAATCATTGCGCTTCCACCAGGATTAAAGGATGCGTAGCTTTTCATGAGGCTAGTTATACCAACATTTTTACATCTATCAATCTCAATGGCATTGATCTCGTAGCGAATTTCCTCAAACAGATGTAAAATGGCATTGTTCACGAGCTTCGTTGCTGTCACAGCAGCACCGGTCGCTTTCAACAATTTACCACACACATGTAGAGTACTTCGCGAGGGCAAGAGGCATAGATCTTGATGTTGAATGGATATGCGGATTTCATCACTGTTATTGAAGATTGATGTATAAGATTGATGTGCATGTATCTCATAATGTGCTACGGATTCGTCGAATGCGACGGCTGATTGCACATGTAACGCCCCCTCCATTGCAGCAAAATATTACGCACGTTATTTGCTGCCACCAACAATAACTCGAAGCCCTAGACTTTTTAGGAATTGAGCGTTGCGACGTGTGATCGTCTTGGGGGCCCGAACGTGACCGGTTGCTCGATGACATTTTAGTTCTCGTTTATATGCCTGCTTCACGTTATTAGCATTATTATTATTATTGAAGATGATTCCCATGATTAGCTATTTGGCTTCTTTAATGTGTAGCCTAATGGTGATAAATTCACCGCGAAAATTAACTAGTTCTCCGTCTTGATCGACTATGCGTAATTGCAGATGATCAATGATCCTCACGGCTATTGGAAGGTAAATGATGTGTGATGGAACTTCAATGATCTTATACCCCAGTGGTACTGCCGGGAAGAATTCATGGATCGTATGAACTTTATGCTCATTGATGTACGCTCCTGAAGTAATATTGCACTCACCTCGCAATGCATTGATTTTCAGAATAGCAACAGGTAATTCTGAGCTATCAGAGATATGAGCAAGTAACTCACGATGTGTAAAACCAAGTAGTCTAGCAATCGAATCTTGCGGACGAAAATCAATGTTTTCACTGCACTTTATCACGCTACGTAGTGTCCTTTTAAAGAACATATTTTTTATAGCAAATTAAATTTAGTTTACTGAAGTATTCTAATTTTATGTTGAATAATTATTAATATGACATCTACATTGAAAAGGTCATGGGCTAACTACTCATAACATTGTTGTAGGCTTATTGTTATTGTTTTTGTGATAAGTTGGATAAAGAAACACAGAATTGTAATGAGTAAAGACATGTATAACATGCATAAAATTTAACTTCAGTATATAATAACTAACAAATTATTGAAATGAATCCAACTAACATTTTATACATTTTAAATAAAAACATAACTTATAACAAGCATAATGACATATGAAATACTAATGAGATTTATGTAATTGAGATTTTCCACTGACAATAGTTTGTAGTTGTGGACTAATTTTACTTGTACCAATTATTAAAAGAGATTTAAGATGCTCATCAGTTAATTTAGATCTGTAAACATTTTTTGTGTACTTCATTTTGGAGAAGGTCGTCTAACACAAATAAGTAGTACCAAAAACAGAAAACAGCCAACGAGCAAATTTATGCAAATTATCAAATTGTGTCAGTGGAAGACTCTTATAAAATTCCAACAAAGATGAGTTTCGATATTTGTTCTTAATTATATCACTGCACTGTAGATCAATCATTTCCATTTGAAGTTCCGGGGCTAGGGTTTCAATGTCAGCATCAAAAGGATTCTGAAAAATCTTAATTCGATTCGCAATGGCATCAAAGTCCGAGAAACGAGTATCAAAATTTATTTTCAAAGCACTCAAAGTTTCGATTGCAAAATCGATAGGAAACTCAGTCTCAGTGGTGTAGCTGAATATTTCACATGTTTTAAAATGTGAAAAACATTTACTTCGTAGTTGTGATTGAAACAGTATCAATTTCTTCCGGAATGATTTGATATTAGTGTATAAATCAGGAAGATGCTGGTTTTCTCCTTGCAATCTCAAATTTAGTTCGTTCACATGTTTTGTCAAATCAACATAGAATGCTAACTTCCACAGCCATGCGTTGTTTTGTAATTCAGTAAGAGGGCGATGCTTTTCATTCAAAAAAATTTCGATCACTGCTCGAAGTTCAAAAAAGTGCTGAAGGACTTTCCCACAACTAAGCCAACGTACGGCAGTATGATAAGGTAAGTCATTTTCTCCAATCTCTTCAATAAATTGTCGGAATTGTCGGTGATTCAGCCCAAAAGATCTGATAAAATTAACAGTTGATATGACTGGTTTCAGAACTTCAGACATATCCAAACATTTTCCGCACAAAGACTGTTTATGAATGATACAATGTAAGACTAATGGTTTTGAACCACCGTCATTTTCTACAGCCTTTGACACAAGAGCGACCACTCCTTTATCTTTCCCACTCATGTTTTTACCTCCATCAGTTGTAATACATTTCAAGTTTTTCCATCGAAGGTTCTCTTGATTAATGGCCATTTCAACTCCTTTAAAAATATCTGTACCAGTAGTTGTGCCATGAATACTATACATATCAAGAAGTTCTTCATGCACTTCATAGCTTTTATCTACTCCTCGAATATAAATCAACACCTGAGCAGTATCTGACACATCCGTTGACTCATCCAAGGCCAAAGAAAACCACTCAACATGTCCATTTTTGTCGAACAGTTGAGAGGATATATTTTCAGCGATGTTTTCTACCCTTCGAGCCACAGTGTTTGCTGACATACTGACAGTTTTTAATAAATTTACCTTTTCAGGGCACATTTCTTCGGCTACTGCAATTATGCATTCTTTGATCATTTCTCCATCGGTGAATGGTTTTCCACGTTTTGCAATTTCAAGAGCCACACGAAAGCTGGCACGAGTTGCAGCCTCTTGTTCAGTTTTGAGTTTTGTAAATGAAGATTGCTGCGATTTCAATCGGCGCTTCATAGCTTCGAATTTTTCTGTCCGCAAACTTCCTGTATATTTTGAATAATTTTGAAAATGTTTTGTTTCATAATGACGTTTAATGTTATATTCCTTGAGAACGGCTATGCTTTCATTGCAAATCAAACATAGCGCCTTGTTACTGGACTCAATTACGAAATACTGAATGTTCCACTGATCTTTGAATTTTCTGCATTCACTATCAATTTTTCGCTTCTTTTCCATACTACTAAATCACACACAAAAGCAACAATTCAAATCAAAATACTGTTACAAAGATGTCTTAAACTTAAACACGCACAAACACGTTTTAAGGAGGTACGCACTATTTTATTTCACAGCAGTGTCATAGGAACTGACTTGTGGTTGCGCCACTAGCCTTCTTATATATTCCAATTGCTGCCATCTAGAAGTGAGTGGAAGACACCAGAATTTTCTCGAACCAACGAGATTATTCTGTACGTGCTATTAGCGACATCTGTTAGCGATAGAAGGTACTACCTATTTCCGCTTGTGTCCACCAGATGTCGTGTCACGTTACTCCTCATGGCTCGTACTCTACGACTAATCTAGCAATTACAGATAATGACAGGAAAATTAATAATATGCAGTGTTGCCGTTTTGCCGACTTTATTCCGATTTGCAGCCTTTTTTAAACGTTGCGTACTTTTTCGGACTTTTTTTTTCATCAGTGGACTATTTCACTTTTTACCACCAGCAACAATGATAATATGGTTTTGGCCCTCGGAACTTACTGGAGTAATCAGTATGGCCCTAAGGCTGGAAAGTTTGGAGACCCCTGCCCTAAACCATCAGTCGCTGTCGACATGGATTTCAGAGAGCAACCGCTCTCGCTGCCGGTAATGAATTTTGATAGGCTAGCTGAAAGGAAAAAAGTACGCACACGTCATGGTCCACTATTATCCAACAGTATCCGAGCAGTTTTTTGTGGCCCATCAAATTGTGGAAAGACCAATGCATTGCTCACTCTGATTACACATCCAAATGGATTGAGATTTGAAAATGTATACATATACTCGAAATCATTGAATCAACCAAAGTACAAGTTTCTCGAAAAACTTTTGCAGCCTATGCAGGGTATTGAATTTTCGCCTTTGGTAAACATGATCAAGTAGTATCACCCGAAGAAGCTAATATTAATTCAATCATGATATTTGATGATATAGTCTACGAGAAACAAGATAATGTTAGAGCCTTTTACTGTGTGGGTAGACATAAGAATATTGACTGCTTCTACTTGTATCAGTCGTATGCACAAATACCTAAGCATTTAGTACGTGATAACGTTAACATGCTTGTAATCTTTCGTCAGGTTGATATTAATCTCAAGCATGTTTATGATGATCACGTAAATACTGACATGACATACTCGCAGTTTAAAGACTTATGCTCGAAATGTTGGAATGATACCAATCATGGATTCCTAGTAATTGATAAAGATCGTCAAGGGCTCGACTGTGGTAGATACAGGAAAGGTTTTGACTGTTTTACTGCAAATATATCACGCGTAAAGAGTAAATCTTAATCAGATCATTATGAGCAGTCGAAGCGATAACATCGCCGACGAATTTCGTCGCGAGAGAAAGACGCTTTGTCAAGTAGAAAAAGTTAGAAATGCTATAAAATATAAATACAAGCTTTTAAAAGCTGGTAAGCAGATTATGGAAAAAGCTTGGGGTGAAACATTCAAACCAATCGTGAAGCCGCTTAAAAAACTTGTTAGTGCTACTGACACAAATACACATGAAATTAAAAAAAAACTGGATTCCCAAGAAAGAGAAGGAGGAGAAGGAGGAGAAGGAGGAGGAGGGTGAGGAAGATGTATCTCAAAATGAAGAGCAGTATAATTCATTTAAAACTGCATTCACCGATGATGATGATGATAATGATAATGATGATGATGATGATGATGATGATGATGATGATGATGATGATGATGATGATGATGATGATGAGGAGGAGAAAGCATCAACAAAGAAAAAATCTGATCAACAATATTCAACTATTGAGAAATATTTGAACTTACTCGATAAAAATCGTAAAAAGTATCTCGATATGACTTATGGAGTTCGAAAGCTACCAGATGGTACACTTATGATTGGTAATTCCACTATAAGTTTTGGTAACGAATACGTTATTATTAATGATGACAACAACAACAAGTATGATAAGACCATTGGTTTGCTTGAACTGCTGTTCAGAAAAGACCCCATCAGACTTTCATAAGCAATGAAGATGTAAACAATTATGGAAAAATTCTACTTAGAACAAATGCACACAAAAAACACTATAATTCTGATGAGTCCACAGACAAAACAGTAAAAAATAAAAATCCTATATAGCTCCAATAATTGGTGCTTCTACATCAACTCGAAAGAGATAATCTACTGGTGGTTCATTACCACGATACAAGATTGCACAACGAGATACACGAATGGATTATGTGTATTGGGATAACCTTAACGAGCTGGTAGATCGATTACGTTTATTGCTAGCTGAAAGGTCAGCAGGCAACCCCAGTCATACGAATAAAATCGTTTCACTCATTGAGGAATTGCGTGAAGCTGGAATCGTTTATTAGCAGTGACACATGTGTGAATATACTCAGTTGAATAATGAGCGTCGACGTGTTCGGACGGTATTTTAAATGTACTAAGGGCTCACGGGGTCCACCAGGATTTGGTTTCAAACTCACTACAAGCGAAAACTACGACATTGAAAATAGGAGACTCTGCAACGTTGGTGAATCTCATGAACCAAACGATGCTGTCAATTTGAATCTCGCTAGACAACTAATTCAACAGGAGTTAAGTACATTGCTTCAGGCTACAACTCATCAACGTGAGCAATTGGATGATTTAGAGTTAAAAATACGGGTTTTTCAAAAGCAAGTAAAAGAGAGAATAAAGCATATTGAGATAAACATTGCTACGACTTTAGAATTAGCAGTTCGTAACGCAAAGGCTATTGGTTCCTTGCATGCGCACACTCCTCAAGAGATTCTTCAAGATCAAGCCGTCAAAGAATACGGAAATAAATATTTTTAGGGTTATATAGACTCGATAGTTCGTAAGACTAAAGCCTTTGAGGCGTTAATCAGGTGCACTCCTCCAAATGGAGCATCGAAGACTAGTAGAAGAATGACATAAGCCTGCGCTTCTCAATTATTTACGTCGCAAGTTTGATATACGTGATATTGATGGGACATGGCAAGCTGATCTTGTTGAGATGCAACCGTACGCTCGAGAAAACAAAGGATACAGATATCTGCTTACAATAATCGATGTACTATCCAAGTTTGCATGGACTGTACCGGTGAAGCGCAAAACCGGTCAGGATGTTACCGCAGCTATGGATTCGATTCTTCCAGATGGACGAGTACCTACCAATCTCCAGACTGATCAAGGCAAAGAGTTTCATAATAAGACTTTCCAGAATTTAATGAAACGCCACGGCATCAATCACTATTCCACATATAGTAATCTTAAAGCATCTATAGTGGAGCGCTTTAATCGTACCCTTAAGAATAAAATGTGGATGAAATTTAGTCTACACCGATCTTACAAATGGAATGACATTTTAGATGATCTCGTGGCGACATACAACGACACGAAGCATCGAACTATTAGTATGAATCCGAGGAACGTCACAGCCGACACTGTTGAAGCACTAATTCAACGTTTTTCTACTACCAATGAATGAAGAAACCGTGTAGTGAAATTCAAAATCGGTGACAAGGTGCGAGTGAGCAAGAACAAACACGTTTTTGAGAAAGGCTACATACCCAATTGGTCAATGGAAATTTTCACTGTGAGTCGAGTAATTAGGACGATACCCGCGACGTACAAGCTGAAGGATTACCAAGATGATCCCATCGCTGGCCGTTTTTATAATGAAGAATTACTAAAGGCCAATTATCCAGATGTCTATCTCGTGGAGAAGATTCTCAAGAAACGTGGAAATCGTGCTTATGTCAAATGGTTGGGATTTGACAATTTGCATAATAGTTGGATAAATAACGCGGAATTAACTACAGGAGTGAAATAATGAGTCAGCATTTATGTATAATAAAAAATGCCTTTTTATTCATTGTAAAATAAACACATTACAAAATAACCAATTCGATTTGGCTTTTCTTCTGTTTTTCAATACAGTTTAGATGCAATGTACCATGTGTGACCGTTTCCTTCATGCGACTGATTTTTCTCAAATGCTGCAGAAACACGTTTAGACAGAAAGATTTGGAATTCATTGTCGAGAGTGGCAACAGTTTTTTGTCCATATTTAGTCGTCACTTGGCGCAAATCGGTGACTTTATGCATTTTGTTGATCTGCAGATCGACGATTCTTTTCGTTGGGAGGTAATCGTCTTGACCAGCGAGTTTGTTGAGTGCTTCAATATCCATCATGAATGTCTAATGAAGTTGAATGTAGAACATGGATGTGAGTATGTGATAGTGGTGAGCAACAGGTTCCAATACTATTCCCGTAGATTTCTTTGATGTACGTTTCGTCTGACGGAGTTGACTGCAGAATACGACGATGACGAATATGCGAGACTGATGAGCAACAGGTTCCAATGTGTTTGATGCGGGTTCCGTCTGATAGAGTTGATTGTGAACTGCTTCCAATACAAGTCTGGTTCAGGTTCTGAAGTATCCTTTAGTATCCTTCAGTATCCTTTAGTATCCCCAAGGTATCAATGGATCAACGAGTAGATACTGTGAACAGTTGACGGCGGAGGTCTGATGGAACTGGCTGCAGTGAAACTCTTCATATAGTGGTATCACCCACCACCTATCTACCATGGAGAAGGAGATTCGAGTCGCTAATTGATCAGCGGGGTTGCATCCAAGTCTCCGATTGAGCTTCCGCAGCAGGCAGTTGCGGAGAAGGTAATTGAAGTCGTTGATTGAATGACTAGAGTGTGTATGTAAGAGTAGGGATGTATATGTAAGAGTGGGGTGTGTATGCAAGAGTAGGGAGTAGGCTGGTTACGACACGATCGAAGCCGGTTTCAACATGTCTTACGGTATCCGGTAGTGTCCCCAAGGCAGCGTATCCGTGGTATCAGCAAGTAAATATCGTTTGTCATAATGCGGACTTAATGCGAGCTTTACTCGTTTCTCTGTATAGACAATGTGCATGCGTGACCTTATGACTCGTTGCTCTCGACACTGTGTTGTTTCCTCGAAAAGGCATTGATGGAAATCATTGAAGGTTATGGTTGCTTCCACTACGCCTGTTTTCACACCTTTTACCTTCTTCATATGATCATCGCCATTTACTCGAACGCTATACATTTTGCTGCCTAGACCAGCGAATTCTGTGGTAATCTGTCCACTGCACTCATCCTTCATCAAACCAACGATTTTTTATTTGTTTGAGGTAGTGCAAATTGATTCTCAGCTGGATAATCAGAGGTATCGAATTTCCGGATATCCCATCTCATGACATCATATATGTCAGGGCATTGAATCTCATAGAGTAGACTGTCGGTGTCGGTATACAAGAGCTTGCAGTGATCATCGGCAAATTGCGTTTTCATGTAATCATAGTGTAAGTCGTAGACCAACACTTTCGACAAGTCCAGCACACAGAGGCCTATGTAGATTGGTTTGTTGAGGTTCTCTTCAAAGATTCATCGGCTGTGGAATGTTGGTCTCCCAATAAGGGCCTTAGCACCATAGCGTCCATCCCAGCGTGTGACGAGTTTTACATCTACATGTTTATGAACATTTTCCATCGTCTTGCCAAACACTGCGTTGTTCATGAGCTTGAAGAGATTTTTCTCGAAATCATTCGTTGCTTGTTTCCACATATGGCTATTTAAGTCAATGTAGGATTTTAACCACGGCCTCTGTTTGAACTTCAACACTCGATGAATACGTTTGAGCTGTAGACCATACTTGAGCGCCTGTTTTAGATTCCGATAGTGGATAACGTAGTTGCTCTTGAAGTCTAATGTTGTCATCAGTTTGATCTGCGTTGAACCTGGTGCACTTTTGTGTTCAGGACATAGTGGTAAGTCTTGGTGGGTTTCATGAAGACTTACGGAATAATCCAGATCCACTTCCAGGATGTATCCTTCTAATGCATCGTCCTCGATCGTTTGAAAATCAATATTGTCCTGATTTTCAACCCATGTGAAGTCTCCATATGGGAGCGATTCCATCATCGCCCAACCGTAGAGATTGCTGACGTCAAAGTACATGAGATACTTGGTGGGCTCTTGAGGCTCATAATTGTTCATATACCTGCTGTTCGCTTTGGCATAACGGTTGCAGCACTGATTCACGCCACCCCTTACTCCGCGCTCAACGAACAGATGCATCTCCAACTCCGTGAAAAGCTCCAACTCAATCTGTGTGAACTTAAGCATAGCGTCCTACGTGAATCCTGGTGTTGTGTAGTAGTGCGCAGGGTCTAGACCATACGCTCTGATGCAATTGTCACGAAAATTCTCAAAGACACCGGCCAAGAGGAAAACATCAGTTTTCAGATAGAGATCTGAATATTCACCCAAGTCGTGAATGTTGAACTCTTGCCACACTCTCTTTGCGTGCTCGTAATCGTCGTCTGTGATGTCACTGTCGTTCAGCGTACTATGGAAATCTTCTTTAGTCGGAAGATTATGCTCTTCCAGTTTCTGTACAGCGTCAACGTATTCATATGGGAATACACCTTTCCTCGATAGCAGCTCAATCTTATCATCAGGAAGTTGTGGAAATTCGCGCCTAACAATCTTCAATTCCGTAAGGTAAGAAGCTAGTTTTTCTAACGATGAAGCCATAAAGCGGACCGAGTCGATGAATCGAAAACTCACATCGCTTCCATCAATGTGCTTTTGAAAGGCGATGTAACGTTTCTTCGTTTGTGGCAGTATATCCACACGACCATCGAAGCATGTTGCGATTTCACGTATAACAAAATGTGAATCATATCCTGTGAGGTTGTGGAAGACGACGGGTATATCTCGTGGGTCTTGATAAAGTAAGTTGCACTCGTTGTGTACCGGTCCTCTGTATCTAGGTGTACATAAATATGTATTATATTTTCTATCTTTATTATTATTTGAATAAAAAAGGGTTGCCAAAATACATACTGTCCAATCAAATGGCAGTGATCGTGGACTCGATCGTTGCTGGATAAATTCCTGTTACAAATATGACACGTAGTTGCCATATGAAACTGTGTTCTCTGCTCGAATGACAGCTTCGACATAGGCTTAGGATTCATGTACAGCTCTTCGAGGTCCGTGGCCAATTGTTGCAGCTCCCTCACGAACCATTCCGTAGGCTTCACACCTCTATAGCTGCAGTAGCTTGATTTCGAGGTATCGTAACTGCAGTTTAGGTAATATCCAACGCTGAACGCCTCGTGCTTTTGGTACGCGTTTTCATCTCGGATCGGTTTGAGTAAGCATTCAAAGTCCGCGTAGACAATAAAAGGCACTCTCTCTTTATTGCTATGATTTTTGAAGCGAAGAATTTGTTTCTTTACTGACGGCATCATAACCTTGCATTTGTTTATCTTCCTGCAATCCGCTTCATGTGCGGTAAGCTTGTCTTCGTTACGAAAGTAGTGCAGGCAGCGGTCACAAATATGATGCTTGTGGATGCGTTTCGATAGCTGTATCAAGACTAAACGAGATAAGTGTTTGATCCACACATAATGCAATCTCGGTAGTTGGTATCCTCTGTCAGCATCTTCTTTTTCTTGCTCTTCGTCCTCATCCACGTAGTCATCTTGCATGAGAAGAAGGTTAACGTGTAGAGTTTTTTTCGTAGACGTTATATGCAGAGGAGTGGTCACGAACTTTCTCACTCGTTTCTTCAGAATGTAGATGTTGATTGATATGCCATTATTCTTCTCAAATTTGTTGAAATGATGCGGCATCACTGGGAAGTCGATACCAGTGAAGTTGAGCTCATGCGTATATCTCTCGTATGTAGAAACTCGATTCGGATTATGTACTGCCGGATGTAATGCCGATAGTACAGCCCACTTGAAGCACATGTTGTCAGTATTTTTCGCATTGACATATGCATGCTTATTTTGAATCTCGATTGGGAGATCCATATAGGAGCTACCTCGCATTGGATTCAACTTGTTGATGTTGTAACGTGGCAGAGTATTTAGCCTACGTCCTCCTCGCTCGACACCTACCAAAACGATCTTGCAGGGCTGTAAGGCGTAATCGCCGTACTCTAAATAATTTTTTTTGTTTTTTTTGTATTTCTTTTTCTTAAAATCGTACGACCGAGGAGCAGAGAGGAAGAGAGAGAAAGAGGGCTGCCCACACCTCTTGGCGGTTTCGGGATCGAATCACCCTTTCGTAGGAGAGAGAGAGAGGATACAGACATTTTCCATTTCTCGTGGTCGGGATCTACAGCCGTCCTGCTCGACGTTCATCTACGGCCAATATGCTATTATCTATTCTCGGTCATCTGATCTACTAGCAATAACCAGTCTATCTCACGGGGCTCACCTGCCGGACTGAACTACACATTGTTATTATCTGCTATTAATATTTGCGTCATCCAGCCGAGGCGCTAGACGCAGTCATCGTGCGACACCGGTTCCCCCAATTAACCGAGTTCGGCTCGCTAAGAGGGGGTCATAGTTCACGGGCACGCGTGCCGAACGGACCTCGAGGCTTTTTCCCGGTGACCGTCGAGTAAGGGAGACGTAACGCTCTATATCTTTGGCTGTCCCGTTACATTGCTGGCATCATTTGGAAACCATAATTATCGATCTATCAGCCTATTTGAAATTCATATCGGTCATCGCCTCTTTTCTGGACGTGAGGAGTGGGGCTAAGAAGATACTCGAGATCTCCCGAAAGTCCAGGAACCTCGCATCGTCATCGTTCCGGTGAGCTCTCTTCCCTTCTACGGTCTTTCGCTATTATTTTTTTTGGTTTTATTATTGAACTTGTGGACTATTAGTATCTTCGGGCTTGGTCACACCTGCGACTCTAGTACACTGCATGCAGAGTATAGATTTGTGTTGGGAATCGCGGCGTCTACAAAGTGTAACCTTGAGATCGCGGAATTTGTAGAAACCGAGGAAAAGTCACCGTATTAATTAATTGATTTTGTTAACGGTTAAACCGTGCGTGCGTTAGGCCGTTATCTCGGAGTGGTTTGAATTTGGTAATTGGTTATGTGGGATATGAACAGAATAGACCGCGTCGTGGATTTTACCTGGTAATGGACTTAAATTCATGTGATTTAATTTATTTCTTGTCGACTTATTTTATTGCTTGGGACTGCGTGGCGTTAACGCCTTGGTTTTAATTAGGCTGGCGTACCGTGATTCAGCATACTTTATTTGTTCCATTTATTTGTTCTTTTTTCTTATTCGAGCGAACAGTACTTTATTATTTTTTTTCGTTTTGTGTTCGGAAGTAGTGCGAGTTCGGCCGTCGTCCCGTCTGTTGTATTTGGTCATGAGGGACTAGTACGGTCGAGAGCGTATCTTACTTTGTTAAACTGTTCGTTGCTTTTATTAGTTCGATTATTATTGTTAGTATTGGTTATTATTATCTTTATTTCTATTCCAGACGTCAGTCAGTTAATTGCGGGTTTTATTAATTTCATGTTATATATAATTTAGAGGTTGTGTTAATCATTCTTCGTGCTCGACTTATTAGCCGTTGCTTGCCGGTGATTTCCGAGCTAGGAGGTTCGAATTAGTCGAAGCTCGCGTACGTGACCTCCCGACGTCCCGTTGTTATGGTTTCTGCGGATGTATGTGGGATTAGCTCGGATAGGCCATACCGCGGACTGTAAAACAGAGAGAACCTAGCTTTGAGATTTGTCGATGAATATTGTTCGACGCGAAAATTTGAAGCGAGCGAGATAGGCTATACAGCGTCTAGGGGTTATGCGAGTGAGAGCGGGCGCCGGGATAAAACATACTGCCTAAATAATTAAAGTTATAGATTGTTAAAAACCAAACTGATTTTACGGGATATTTTATTTATACTTTTCTTTGTTTTATTTTTTTTGTTATTCTTGTTGAAATATTAATAACCGCTTCGACCAAATAAAGGAGCTGCTCGAGTTGGCTGTTGTAAATCCCGTACCTGCCTGTAGTCTGAATTATTTATTGGTTTTATTTCTTTACTTTATTTAGTTGTTATTGATATTATTTTCATTGATTTTATTTAGGAATTCTGCTTCAGTTATATTATTTATTTGTTTTATTTGTTGACTCTATTTATTGGTTATTGGTTTTATTGTTATTAACTGGTTTTATTTAATGACTGGCTGGATTTTTGACCACCTTGACAATCCGAACCACCCACTCTGCCTCGAACAGCTGTAGTTAGCCTGGGTTGAGTCTGGCGGAACATCTCGTTATTTTTCCTTCCGGCGCGTGAGCGCCTGGCGCCCATTTCGAAAGAGTAAATTAAAGGAAGGAAGAATAGCTTGGGCCAGCTATAGGTAACGTGGTACGTCGAGGAGCAAAATTTACGTTACAATGTTTACTGTGAGATTGATGATAGAATACAGCGTCCATCCGGAATCTTGTAGCTCAAATTCTTTAATTTCCCTCTGAATCGGACTTGGATGTTTCGTGTTAAAGTGTTTCACTTCAACATTCTTCACTTCATGCTTTCTTCAGCATTCTTCATTACCTTAAATTTTGCTGCTAGTACTGCATATACCTTGACTGCCGTCTTCTCGATCTCCAAGATACTTTTTATTTCTTCATGGAAAAGTGTCAAGCAATCTTCCAAGAATAAATTGACATCGGCGTGCTTTAAGTTGGTGATAACTCCTGTCTTGATGCATTCATTGAAAGCTGATAGTAGGTTCGACCATCTCACTCGATCCAAGATTCCTTTTCATCAGTCCTCTGCAAGCCTGAACCTTATTTTATCAAACGTTCTAGTTTGATTTCGACACCTTTCAGGAAACCAATTATGAACAGATACTTCTGACGTTCAGCAACTGAGGACCCCACCAATAATTTTTCTATGGATTTGATAACTGCAGCAAGCTATTTGATCCACTCTGCGATCTCATCTGATTTTTGAGTTTGAAGAAGCTCCAAGATATCCTCCCGCGTCTTCATGACTGCATTGCACTTCTGGAGATCCATTCTGGTCCAAGCATTTCGAAATACTTTGTTTTGAAGAGAGCGACTTTGCAGTAAATTGAACGGTCGCTTCGGAATGAGCCTCTCTTGCAGAAGAACTTACATTTATCCCCACGAATCTAAAAAAGTGGTGGGGGAGGCAACAAAGTCGTTGCTGATTGGTCGATATCCCCGAATAAATCCATCGTTCGTGACTGTACAATAGCTCACAGTAAAGGGGACAAACGGGTATAATAGAGCTGGAAGCGTGACTGTTGGCATCAGTTTATTCATCATGAAGTACATAGTAGACGTCCAAGGCTTCGAGCGACCTTTCAACGAATTCGTATTCAAAGAGATGGCTGTCATTCCACTCGAAGATTACGCCTTACCATCAGTCTATCTGTTTGAACTGCCACACAAATGGAGTTTCCTGCCGAACAAATACAAGAGCGAAAATCGGTGTCTGAAATCAAATTATCATGGCATCCCCTAGGTCAACGGTGATATACCATACGATGAAATCAGCGAGACTCTTATCAGCCTTCTACGCGATGCGAGCAAGATTTATATCAAGGGCTTAGAGAAGAAACGTTGGCTGGATAGAATTCTTCCAAACGTTTACAATATCGAAGACCTGGGATGTCCCGCGTTGGCAGCATTACCAACTAATACTGACACCTCATGTACGAATCATCCAATCTTGAATTGGACTTCCCACTGCGCAGCTCACAACGTGTGTATGATGAAAACGTGGCTTCTTGACTTACACAAACAGACGGCATCGGTTGCGTCATCTAGCGGAATCATCGCAAACCCAAATGTCGACTGTATCATGAATGATACAACTACTCTGAAAGGCTACTACTCTGAGTGTGATTTCTCATTGTAAATACTTACTCACGAGCTCTGTACACTCGACAATAAAAAATTCTACGTTATTTTTATAAATTAAAAAATTGTTGTTGGATTACTGCTCCTCCTCCACGCTCCTTCTCTTCGGAACTAGAAATCGAGCTGAAATTAAACAACTATGACGAAAAATCATTGTGTAACTTGTAACGGTAATTTTTATCGCTAACACATATTTTTATTTATCGTGGGGATTTGGGCTCAACGCATAACTAATTAATTGAGACTTTATGGTGGTTGATAGTGATGCTTTATTTAAAAAAAACAGTTTCATAAAAAACGTCACTTTTTAATTACGTTCATTTGAATGTTGCGTAATGATCTTTTTAATCTCGTGATTCCAGCGATTATTTCTGCAATTATTATATTATTTCGGGTGCACAAATTCTTGGTATTCCTCGAAAGTCTGTGATGTTTTTGTACAACGGTATCTGTTTGAGAAATCCATCCGGTGTAACTTGACAGATCTTGAACCTGCGAATATATTGGAAAAATATGAGACTTCACTCACAACAGGGTGGAAATAAAACCAGACTAGTAGATGGAATTTGGAGAAAGTGGTTTATTACTTTCCGCACACAATGTAATAATACATTTTAAAACAGTTATTTTAGATATGAAAAGAAATACAAAATATACTAAATTTAGAAAAATATAAAATAATGAAAATAAATACACCAAAAATTTAAGAATTAGAAAACTGAATTTAATTAAATAGGCTAAATTTGATTTTACTATTTGGACTGAGAACCAGCACACAATTATATTAATTGTGTGCTGTAGGTAATGAGAGCGGTGTGCGTGCTGCAGCCAGTGCTGCGGAGCACGCCACGCTATGAAAAAAATGAGTGCTTAAAATGTGTCAATTATTTACTGCAAGCTCTCAGCAGATTTATCTGAGAGAAGTTGCAGCAAATAGGTGAGAGCACTTGCAATAGAATTGCTTGAGTGCTCTACATGTATTAGACAAGCTACGCAGGCAGCACTGCGTAGCACAATACAACACATAATGAGGATGCACAAAATGAGCAGTGTATAGTCGCTGTACTCTTCCAGCAGATGTCCTGGGGAAAAGTACAGTGACTATAGTACACCTGCATAATTGTATTAATTATACCGGCAAATTATGGTGAGAGAAAATGTGGCCCGACATGTGCTGCAATGCCGCCAAAAAGTGAGACCAAAATGCTGAATGCTGATGTACTCGTTGCCATTGAATTTACGGTAAATTATAACAACGTACTCGTACCTGATTTTGAGTCCTGTTGAGCAAACGAAGGTTGAGATAATCCGGTTGAGAGATGTGAAAATTGTCCGAGCCTTCCAAATGCGTGCGCTGTTCCGTGCGGGTTTTCACGTAAGTGCCAAAATATCCAATATGGCTGCGGAATATGAAAGCGTCGTTGGGCGCTGAAGTCAATTGAGAGAGATAGCCGGTGAGCGAAGCCGAAGTCAAGCGAGAGAGACATCCTCTCGCTCGACGCGGCATGCCTACGAGGCACAACCTCGGCTCCGCGAAGCCCTGCCTCGGCTATCTCCGCCCAACCGAACGCCGCGTGCTCGAGCACAGCAACAGGTCGACGCACGGCGAATATCGATCGCCGTGCGCCAGCTGATTATCCAACAGTATCACTGTATACTCGATGCGCAGATATATCGTACCACGAGCTATTTTGCTTCGCACTCACTCCTCGATAGAGTCTATCAGCTCTATTTACAATTCTTTCTCTTTCACTCTTATTCTGCTTTCTCTCGCTCCTCGTCAAACGTTATCACTGTATACCTATTTCATAAGTAATTCGCTTCACTAGCTATCTTGCTATGCATTCGCTCCTTTTATAGAGTGTATCAACTCTACTTACAATTCTTTCTCTTGCACTCGTCTTTCGCTCGAACACACTTTATCCTGTATACTTTCCTCTGCGATATCTGTTTATTCATATTCCTTAGTCCTATGCATCTTAATTCTACCTATTTCTTATCATCTACGTTTCCTAATTCTATATTCTGCTCTGTATTGAGATTCGGCAATTCCTACGATTATTTTATTATAATTTCTTCTTATTTGAACATAAATTCTCGGTATTCTCGGGCTCGTACCTCGATGGTGCGTTGACGCCAGGGTATTCCCTCGCTACCTACACGTACACCGCCTCACGCACACGCTCACTACTTGGACAGAGTGTATAAACTCTATTTACAATTCTTTTTTCTTTCTCTCCCGTATTACTTTCACTCTCTCTCCCTTCCACTCATACGATTTTTCGATTCTCGTTTATCTCGTAGATTTAAAGACCCGTTTATTTGATTTATTCCTTGAATCTGTCCACTTGATTCGATGCACTCATTTTCCTATAACTAATCCATTCCTTAATACCAAATACTTAAAATCTACTCGCTTAATAGTACTAATTAAACCTAGGCAAGTGTTCGATTCACTTATAGTTTTGTTGAATCATGATATTCGACAAAACTTCTCACTAATTGACTAATGATCTCGATAGATCTCGAGATTTCTCACGTCTCTTTTCTATATCTTCTAGATATTACTTACTCGTTTCTTTTATGCTTCTCTCCGAGCAACCGCCGACTCTACAAATCGTATTTTTTTCACAAATCACCCTATCTTCGCTTCTAATCTTTCGTTATGAATTTTCACTGTTCTTTTCTTGGTGCATGCTGCCACAACTAGAAGAGCAAAAAGAGCTCCTCTCTCCCCGCACCGGCCTTTTATAGGCCGCCACTTGCCTCAGTCCCCTCTGCCTATTTTTCATCATTATTTCAAAATTTATGCATATCGACGGCTTTTTCGAACTGTCGCTGCCGTGCTCACCGCCTTCCCCTCGCCTCCCAGCAAGGCCAGCCGGTCGCTGATCCGCTGTTTATGTCAGCGAGGGAATTTCGGAGCGGTGACAGCTCTAGTTTTTCTGTCCGGGGCGATGGCCTATTGCCCGCGAACCTCGGTACACTTGTACCGAGTCTATCTCTCGATATTTCCGAATATACATCTGGCTCTTATAGCCGTTTGGAAATATAATCAATCGTGCTAGCGCATGTAACTATGTTACAAACTACAGTCGCTGTTCTCATAATAACTACTCTACTCTATAAGTTCGATTATCAGCAGTGGTTTCGATGAAGCTGATATTTAATATCGAGTCATGATAAATTCTTTGCAGTTATCGGTTGGATCTCAAAATATCTCTGTCGGTATAGATGCGGCTCGCAATAACCGTCTGTGCATTGTCAAGCATCTCTGTTGGTGCAGATGTTCTCTCAATATATCCTCCTTCGCATCTCAGAAAAGACGTTTGAAATAATCTCGTGTGGAACACCACGGACCAAAAACATCAGCACATCCCTTCTCTAGGCAGCAATGGAGAGAGGACAGTTGACGGTCGACTTAGCTGAGAGGGTTGTAAAGATCACACGTGTGAAGCACTAGGCGCTCCGGCTCTAGGCTCTCTGGTTCGCAATTAAAAAAAAAATCTTCAAATTTCGAATGGCCTATATTATTTTTTAATTAATATCTAATAATGCATGCGGAAATAAGAAAAGCAGAGGAATAAAATTAAACTTTTTTTTCTATTACGATGAAATATTAAAAACTTGATTACAAAATATTAATGTTAAATTAACTTTATCAATAAAAAATTTGAAACTAATATTATATTTACATAAAAATTAAAATCTTCTCGTACGATTTGTAAACTTTTTTAACATAGTACTAAATCGATCCTTTGGTGCGTAAGTCCTTGACTGAGCACGTTTTCGTGTCAACGGGTCAGTTGACTGTGGTTCTATGACCACCGTCGTACGATGATGCGGAGCGATGTTCTCGTCAGACCCTTTGTTCACTGCAGTCCTCTTGCAGTCTGGTTGTGGCAGCGGTGGTAGGGGGATCGTCTCGACACTGCCTCGACGCTGTCTCGATGATGCTTCGACAACTGTGGCTGGCAGCAGCGGCGACGACAACGTCGGTTGACGGTCCAGCGATTGCAGTGGGCGACGAACCCTTGGGCAACAAAGTGCAGGCCTTGTGCGCTTGCGGACTGTTGCCTCTTCCACTCGAATGTTTACTGCTGGCACTTGACGGCGAGAAGAGACGTAAACATTTCTTCCTTCCTTCACCGCTGGCTTCGTCACCGCTGGCTTCGTCACCGCGGTTGAACGCTGCAGCAAAGCATCATCTTCATCCTCACTGGTAAGATATAGGTCGTCTTGCAGCAGCAGTCCCAGCGAAGGTGCTGATGAATGATGCAGGTTCGGCTTCGTTGATAATGATTGCTGCTGAATCACCTCCAGATCGGTTATCGAGGTAGGTTCAGGAGACGACGGCAGCGACATCAGCATCTCCAACGGGTCCAGCTCGGGAGGTGGCGGTAGTTGCTGCATCATCTCGAGCGCGATCTCCAGCGGGGGCATCGTGGTTGGTGCAGGAGACGTCGGCGGTGGTGGTGGCGGTTGCATCAGCACTCGCAGCAAGTCCAGCGCGATTATTGAATCGAATATCATCCTCGGCTTATGTAGTGCAGCCTGCTGCATCGGTGCTGACTCAGGAGATGGCATCGGCGGAGGTGGTGGCGGCGGCATGAATAACATCTCCATCAACAAGGCGATCTCTGGTTTGGTTGTCAGCACCTTCCATGGATGCGTCCTTAATTTACCGTCCTGGTATTCTATTTCGAATGGTATCTGCAAAATAAGAAGTAGAGAATAATAAAAATTTAATAGTATATTTTAAAATTGAAAATTCAATAGTAAATACTCACTTTTCATTTTTTCCTTGTCTCCTCGAATGGTGGTAGAGGCATCTCCAGAATCGGGCGGCGAGGGTCTCGCCAATTTTTGAGAAGTTTATCCCAGCATTTCATTGAAATCTGAAAATTTAAAAAATTGGTATAGAAATCTATAAAATACTAGTATCGTACCCGGCTTCGCCCAGGTTTATTTTTAGTATCGTTACCTTAAACAAAACCGAAAGCTATGATTATCAAATATAATTTGTATTTAATAAATGTTTAAACATTATCATTGAAGTATAGTTTACCAAAGTCAATCCTTCAACACCTGAGTATAAACAATATTTTTTGTTGACTTATTTTCATCTGCCAGCACATATAAGTTTTTAGGTGTCTCCGCCCGTGACATTGCTACGTATAATTGTCCATGACTGAAGCATTCATCCCTTAAATCAATTCCTACCACATTGAGTGACTGCCCTTGGGATTTATTGATCGTTATAGCGAACGCAAGACGAATCGAGAACTGAAGGCGTTTGAATTGAAAAGGTAGATTATTGGGAATAATTGGAATTCTGCTAATGCACACATTTTCCCTTTTAAATTGTCCAACCAAAATTGTTGCCTCAATTATATACGTGTTCATCGCCTTCACAACCAAACGCGTTCCATTGCATAGTTTTGGAGGATCCAAATTCCTTAACAACATAATAGGGCTTCCAATCTTGAGTGTGATTTTATGTTGTGGTATGCCACTTGGATTGAGCGTATTTAAGAACTCAACTGGATAACTGGTGGCCTCTTCTTCGTCTACCATCTTGTCAATTGAGTAAAATGACTTCGATGCAACTGGAATCATTTCTTGAATGGTAAAATAAATTTCGTCGACTTTAGCATTAATTGGTGCAAGTATTGCTCGTTCTTGAAGCTAACCGTGATCTACAATGTGTTGTGTTAGATTTGGATACACGTGGTCAATCAGAATTTTAATGTTTTGACATGTGTTGCAAAAATCTTTATTCAATTTGATTTTTCCAGTTTCCACATCCAATTCTTCTTTTCCGTTGCCATCACTCAGCAGATACCTGGAAAATTGCAGTGAGTCGAATCCATTTGATTGTTTTACCCGCATGTTTGCTTGGAGCTTTATGTTTTTTACAAATCTCCACAGTTGCGATGATTTGATACAGGCTTTTATCTCGTCGTACATGTTACCTCTAGGAATGACTGGCAGTGTTTGACGAAAATCTCCAGCAAGGATAACTAACAATCCACCCATAATGTTATTATTTTCGCGAATGTCTTGCAGTGATCGATTTAAAGCTTCCAACCCATGTTTATGCATCATTGCTACTTCATCCCATAAAATCGCCTTACATTCTTTTAATACCTCCGCTTTCCCAGTTTCTTTCTTAATTCCGCATACTGGCGTCTCGTTGTGTATGAGGTCAATTGGAAGCGATAGTGTAGCATGAGCTGTCCGACCGCCAGCCATCAGGGTAGAAGCGATGCCTGAAGAGTCCATTGAAGGTGCAATTTTCTTTTCTCCTCTGATTCTAGCAAGTATTATGTTGATAAGGAAAGTTTTGCCAGTTCCGCCAGGTGCATCTAT
This sequence comes from Cylloceria caligata, assembly GCA_963942595.1. Lineage (NCBI taxonomy): Eukaryota > Metazoa > Arthropoda > Insecta > Hymenoptera > Ichneumonidae > Cylloceria > Cylloceria caligata. The sequence goes on along the minus strand of OZ012709.1, from coordinate 30,550,656 downwards.
GAAAATTATGCCACCTTTTTTGTCAACGAAACGCTGAAAGATTTCATTATAAATTTCTCGTTGCTCTGCATTCATAAGTGGTTCATTTATTTCGTCGTACCTGTTCACTTTGTCAGTGTCATATGAAAGCTCACGCAACATCTCTCTATTCAAGCTGTCTGTTGTTTTACGCGATGGGCTTAGAATTCCAAATAATGACAAAAGTTTTCCTGACATATCAATAACTTTGTCTTCGATCATTATCAGTGCTTCGTTGTACATTTCATCTGTGAAATCTAAGTTCAGATTGGGATTTTCTCGTTGCAGACGTCGCAGAATATCTTCAGACATGCAGTCCTTGTATTTTTCCCACAGAGCTTTTGGATTGGACACCTCGCAGCATGAGAGTAAGATAGCAAAACAGTTCGAATTTTTTAAGGTGAATCTGATTCTTTCGCTTCGTTCAATGACTCATCCCACTGGTTGTCATTTTCTAAGAGCCCCATAGCCAAACATGCAGCGTGATATGTCTCACATAAATCTCCATTTACGCCGCCATGTCCTTTTACAATTGAGCCTTGTTTGCGACGATTGAAGACTTTCTTCGATTCGTGCCATGTAAAATATTTCGGCACTTCAAAATATAGCAATCTCTTTGCAAAGTCGTCTCTTTTGCACAGTTCAAAGAATTCTGTTAAAGTAGTTTTTGGTGGATTTGCTAGGCGGTCTTCAAGATTGTTTTGATTAAAGTAAACTCTCTGGCCATTCTCCAAATGTACATCAAGGTGCATCATAGTCGGGTAGCGTTCGTGAATTGGAAATCCAAAAATAAGCCACGCAGCTTCATTACTACTTATATACCGGCTTGCTTTATATTCAGCAATTTCATCCACACCATTGTTGCACGATTGAGCGGCAAATACACCTTGATCAGAGCCCTTGTGTACATATTTGAGAATGTACTTGATCGATTTCACTGAGTTGCATCACTCAACGTTAATATGGGCATCAAACATCTTCAAAAGTAATGGACTGTAGGGGACAATCCATCTATTGTCAAGCTCAACTTCTTGAGTTTCACGCCCTGACCTTAATTTAACGTATGCTGTAAATCCACCATCTTCAGGCTTACGGCGACGGTAGAGCGGATAACCATCAGTCGCTGTTTGCGTTTCGCTTATCAGTGGTCACGGAAACATCTTTGTGCACTTTCCATCCTCCATGCATGGTGACTTTGTATTCAACGAACCGCACGGGCTGTGCACTATGTTTTCCATAACGATATCGTATAGGTTCTTATCGGTAAGTGGGTTGGGGATTTCAGCTGAGATAAGTTGATCGATTTGATTTGGATTTAATTCTTTCAATAACCATATTAAAATATGAGCGTGTGGCGGACCTCTCTTTTGCCATTCAATTGAGTAAAGCCAGTACTTGACGGTTCCGAAGACTTCACCTTTAATAAGTCTATCTACAAATTTAATTATCTTTTGTCGGAAAATTCTTGCAACCAAATCCTGACGGTCCGTTCTTAATTGGCCGTTAATTAAATTTTCCTGAATTTCCTGGCAATTCGGATTGAATGTGTAAGTAATAAAAAGAGATGGCTTACCTCCATGTCGAACGTATCTAATTGCGCCTTGGGCATATTCGTGCATATTTCGTGGTCCCCCAGTGTATGTTGAAGGAAGTATCACCAGCTTTCCGTGATTTGTAGCAACTCCATCATTTGCTACTGCATCCTTTAAGTGAATATACTCATCGACGCGAAGCTTCTTTTGGCTGAGGCGAATGTAGAGCAGCCGTTCATGTTCTATTTTCGCATACATATCCACCAGATACTGATGAAGTAGTTGCCGGTAGAGTAGAAGATGATTTATTTGATTTTGCCTCACCATTAAACGGTAAGAGTAGTAAGACATGGCTGATATAGTTTTGCTGACAGTATGATTTGTTCTGGGAATAACTTGGCTAATGTTTATTGCATAACCGTCTTCTTCTCTTGGAAACATGAGCGGATATTGCAGTGCATCATAAGATATGTGCGTTTCGCTGATTCTCTTAAGCTCATTGCTTCTCATCTTCAAGACAATATCTCTGTTTTCGAAGTCATTTCCAGCAATGATAATGGCAACTTCATTAACTGTTGGTTCATTGAAAACTCTGGCATGTCCTGCGTGTGGTTTTTTAACAGCTTTGATCACTATTTTCATGTCATGTTGTATATTTTCGTCTAATGCAGTTTTAAATGTCCTCACGTAGTGATTGTGTTCATGTAACATCTTCTGAAGTGATATGATTAATTTTTTATCGATCCCAGATATAATGGAGCAACGACGTTGAGCTTCTGCTTCTTCATCACCCAAAAAGTAAATCTGTAGGAATTTCGCATCTTCGTGAGGCAGCGGAAGAAGTGAACCGCCTTTGAGATACACTTGGCCTTGTATGGAGAAAGTTGGCATGAACCCTTTATTTTTATTCATTGGCAGGGATGTACCAAAAGAAGTCATTTGAAAGCTTGAATTGTATTTCCGTATAAGATTGAGAAACTCCTTTGATATTTGATGATCACCATTCATCAGACTGTTTAATGGCTCTGGTAACTTGTCGTAGTTGGGCAACATGACTTTTCCGTTGGAACAACATAAACCGGGTGTTTCTCCTTTAAATTTGAGTGCTCCACAGAAGTTACACTTATTGTCCATCTTACCAATAAGAACTTGCGGAAAATTCATGTATTCCAATGATGGATCATAATGAAATGCTTCTTCTTTCAGGTTAAGCCAGTTGTTAGTTCTCAATTTACTTTGTCGCTCCCTTTTCATTTGTAGGCGGACATGAGTTACATCAGGTGTTTCGATTTGCCGTGACTTTATCTTCCTTTGTCTATTTGCTTTAAGACGGTCGGACTTTTCTTCAATAGTTTCGTTTTGAAATGAGGTTTGTTTTCTACGTCTGTCTGCTTCAAGCTCTTTTTCTTTCAGAGCTTCTGAAGCATTTTCGCTTGATACTTTTTTCTTTTTCGTATCAATACGGGTTGGATTGAACACGGCACGTCGCTTTCTGGGCATTTTTCGTTTTTTCTTATTTTATTTTTAATGACTTGACTGTTTACTGCTTCACTAAAATGTGAATTGCATTTGAAAATGCATGTCAAACAAAAACAAAATTTCCGTTTACCGTATCATAGCAACCTTTTCTTTTTTTAAAAAGCGCAAGCTATACCTACTACGATGAATAACTTTGTTTTTTTTTAAATTCAAATGAAAAATGAAATGTCCGTAACTCCTTAAGGACTTAACTGGAAGAGCTGAAAATAGTTGCGTTGACCTAGAAATCAGGAGACCTTACCAAAATGTCCAAGATCACCTTCCTAGCACGCTCCGTCTAGGGGGAGTTTAAGGGACGGAAATCCAAACTTTAAGAATTATAGTATAGATAGTATCGTGCCCGGCTTCGCCCAGGTTTATATTTAGTATCGTTACCTTAAATAAAACCAAATGCTATGATTTTCAAATAGAATTTGTAAAATTAAACGTCAAAATTCAATAATACTCTTAGAAAATTCAAATGTCCGTAACTTCTTAAGGACTCAACTTGAAGAGCTGAAAATAGTTGCGTCGAATATTTTAAAAACATTTTTGAGCATGGGATATTCACGTACAGCTTCTAATTTCTTTGGATCGGGCCGAATTCCATTATGCCCGATTATATGTCGTAAATACGTGACTTCTTTTTTTAGAAATTCGCATTTATCTGGTTGTAATTTTTAATTTGCTGCTTCTAATCGTTTCATTAATTCGCAATATATATTCTCGTGTTCTTTGAGATTGTAGGCATAAATTACAATATCGTCCAAATAAACAAATAGTCCTTTCCCAAGGAACCCACTTAGTGTGAGGTCCATTGCTCTTTGAAACGTCGGAGGGGCGTTCCGAGGGCCAAACGGCATTCTAACCAATTCGAAATGGCCACGTGGCATAGTAAATGCGGTCTTATGACGATCCTCTGGAGAGACTTCTATTTGATGAAATCCCGATACTAAATCGAATACAGAAATGTATTGTGCACCGCCTAATTGATCTAATTGATATTGGGTATGGGGTACGCGTCGGCGATCGTTTTTCGTTCAGCGATCGGTAATCGAATACTACTCTCCATTTTTTATTACGCTGAGAGTCGGATTTCTTGGGAACGACCCAGACAGGACAATTGTAAGGTGAGGTAGAGGGTATTATTACTCCTTTACCGAGCATATTTTCTATTTGCTTGCCTATTTCTTCTTTAGTACATTCTGGCCATCTGTAGCCTCGAGTATTTATAGGAAGATCATCAGTAGTAGGAATGCCATGTTGCAGTATAGTGGTGCATGTCAACGTATCTCCTGGGATTTGGTATAAATGTGCGCTTTCCTTTAAAAGCGTCTCGATACTTGCTTTTTCTTTTTCGTTTAATTCGACGAGTCTTAATAATTCCTTAATTTGGTTATAGCGGTTGATCATTACCGATTCCGATATTCCGTAACATGATTTTTCGCAAATGAAAGGTTGAATTTCGCGAGTGATGTTAGCTATACTGAGTTTTTGTGTTAACGAAACGTTCATGATTTTATACGTTTTTGCACTATATTTCTCGCTTCTCAAACGTGTTTCTTTGTCTTTAATATTTTCTATAATATTTTCCTTTTTTGACGGTTGAAGTGTGCAAGTTGTTCATAAATTCTTCGGGTCTTCATAATTTTTAAGATTGACAGTTTGATCGCAATGGTTTACAGGCACGAAAGGTTCAACAGGTTTCTGGCAAAGTACTTCTTTATTTTCCATCGTTATTTCTTCTTTTATTGACTCTGATGCTTTGGTAAAATCTGAATAATTGACTTTTACTGATTTTATTGTTTCAACGTTTCTATTCTCTCGGAGTATTTGTTCTTTGTTCTGGTTGACTTTCTAAATTCCTTTTTGTAATTATTAACATCTTCAAAGGGTTTTGTCCTTTCCATAGGCACATATATCTCTATAAAAGCCGGATCGAGTTTTCGCATATCTCCAACAAGTTCCGTCTGTTCAGTCGGCACAGTTACGACTGTGGAGCTCGAACAACCCGCATAATTATCACAATTAGACTCCCTATCTTTTGCCGATATTTTTGTTTCTATTGGATTTGAATTAACGACGTTTTCTTCTTGAACATAATTTTCATAATCTTGAGGAGTTTCTGTCCTTTCCATAGGCACAGATTTTCCCAAAAAATTCGAGCTAAATTCTCCAACGAGCGCTGCCCGTTTCGTCAGCTCAGACACCCCTGTGGAATCAAGGCAAGTCTCCTCATTAACGCAGTCTACTTTCGTCTCTATCGAATTCAGATAGACAACATTACTTTCGTTTTCCCAATTTAACTCGGTACACCCCATTGGTGTCTCTGTTTTTATCGAATGCGAACAAATAACACTTTTTTCATGAACACTGTTATCAAAATATTGAAGGAACTCTGTCTTTCCATAGGCACAGGTTTTCCCAAAAAATTTGAGCTGGGCACCCTTAATTCTTCAACGAGCGCTGCCCGTTTCGTCGGCACAGACACCCGTGTGGAGCCAAGGCAAGTCTCCTCATTAACACTGTTGTACCGCGAACTAATTCTTTGCACATTATTTCGCCATTGTCCTCCTTTCGTGAGGACCGCTCACCAAAGTAGAATAATGTGCAAACGTAAGCATCGAGCTGCCCGCAATGACTGCAATGAGCTCGAGCTTGGAATTTGCAAGCTAAGATTATTATGAAATTATTACGAATCCATTCGACAATCGATTTCGGCAATGGGGCAAATTAACTGCTTTGCCGAAATCAGTCTACAGTTGAACATCAACCTGAACGGTTGATCGCGAATGATAAATTCGAACGGTAGATTCACACGCGAGAGGTTGGTTCCTCGTACAGTCTCGTAACCACAGTTTTATTGTATTAAACTCTTTTTACTTTTAAATAGACAACGGGAAGTAGCCGTTGCGTACGCGAAGCTGCTACTCGAGACAGAGCCGTCGCGCAGCCATTGCCGACGCACAGAAGATGAGCCCAGGAACCACCAAGAGACGGGTCAACGGTACCAGGGAGGACAACTGGACCAACCTTCGAGGGGAGCTACGGGACAACAGATCTACAGCACCGAAGGAATTGCACCCAAGGAGTAACGCCATGGAGAGGATTATTTTCCAGACCATCTTCCTGTAAGTGGCGGTTACGTAATATATATATTTAGCCATACAATCAAAGCCAGTCAGTAAATATTCCGTCGACATATATCTCTCGTGAGATTATTTTTTGTTTGGGAAATATTAAAGTCAAGCCCGTCGCGAAATAAACATGGCAGAGCCTACAGGAGCCCGACCAAGAAATAGGGACAACTCGCTAGAGACGACGTTGCCCAATGCAGAGGTAGACCCCACAGCTGGATTAGCCGCGGCCGTAGGGGACATCGTTTACAAAGCGCGCAGGACGCTATTTGGGCTCTCGCCGTCGGGGCGAATCCCTTCGTCCAGACAAGGGGCCCTGGCGGACCGACTGACAGCCCAGTTTGGCGTAAACCCACGTAGGGGTGCGTCATTCGGGGATTTCGACAGCGACGCTAGCGACGACGTCTTTAATATAGCCACTGGCGAGCGAACGCCCGAGCACGTCACCGAGGACATGGTCGACCAGGAAATAGAGAATATGCGTACGATAGATCGCGTAGGATTCTCTGCAGCTACCGGTGCGACAGCCCGGTCGGTACCAGCAAGAGTACGCGATCGGTTGAAAGCGGTCGACCGAAGCCAACGCGAGTTGGAAAGAGCGCGACGCCAATACGAAAGGCTGCAGCGCGAGCACGATCGAGGCCAACGCGAACTCGATCGCGAACTCAGGGAGGCCGAAACACCGTCGGCAAGACGGAATCTGGCAGATACGCTCAACGAGGTAGGTGCGGACGAGTTCGAACTCATCCAGTCCCTACGGGAGCAGAATGCCGAATTGCTGCGGAGGTTGGAAGGTACTGGGTTGGAAGAGTACCCGATACCACGTCCGCGGTCGAGGCAAACGCGATTCGAGGAGCCGGAGTACCTTGCTGCGGATCCTGTGTTCCAAAGGGAGCAACCGCGGATACCGGAAACCCGGGGTCGGACGCTCGACCTGGGGCTGGCCTTGAAAAATATAAAGCGCTTCGACGGCACCAACGCTGATGAGCTAGACGCCTTTATACGGTCCTGTGAAACCGTTTTCAAGCAAGCTGCGCCCGGTGACCACGAGATCCTATTGGAACTGATACTTAGCAGCAAGCTCGAAGGTAGGGCAGCCAGAGAGATAAAACACAAGGTCATCCTCTCGGTAGCGCAGCTTAAGACCGAGCTGGAGGCCCTGTACGGGAAGCGAAAGTCGCTGCCCACATTACAGGTGGAATTTAACTCCCTCCGACAGGGCCAGGGCGAGGATATCGCGGTATACGCTGCCAGGACATCGCGCATCACCGTGGATATCATAGAAAAGCTTTGCGAGGAAGCCACTACGATGTTGGAAATGCGCATCATTGAGAAAATAACCCGGAAGAGCGCCCAGGCCAACTTTGAAAATGGACTGCATGGGCAGGTCCAAGTTCTGGTGAGATCTCGTAACTACACCACTCTCCACGAGTCGGTAACCGGAGCCATCGAGATCACCAACATGGTGCAGCCAAAGGGAGAGGTAGGTGGAGCACTAAGCCACCCCAGAAGGTCCCAAGGTGCACCATCCCAGCAGAGCGAGAATTGTTTCACCTGCGGGAAACCAGGGCACGTGGCTCGAGACTGTACCCGCAGATCGGGAAAAGTAAGCCTACGGATGCCCAGCGAGAATACATCCATTCACAATGTTGACGTCGTGTGCAACTATTGCTAAAAAGGGGCCACATGTGGAAAGACTGCAGGAAAAGATTGTCGCAGAACAAGAGCGATCCTGCCTAGTCTACACAGCATCCCCAACGTCCAAGGGACTCAGGGGGCAAAAGTGAAAGGTCCACGGTGAATGCAAGTGCAAGTCGATCGAATACCGGTGCCAGCCCGCTGTGAACGATGAGAATAAATACACTCACGGCCCAGCAGAGACCCGCGCACCGGAGGAAAACGACGCAGCAGTTATTGCAGGTAACGCTGCCGGCGTGCAGCGCTACGGCCAGCGACTTCGATATCGATGCACCGTTAGCCACAACCGGGGTACTCACCCTCAAAGCGGACACAGGGGCCCAGTGCAGCATACTGAAGGAGGAATGCCTCAAGCCTGAAACCATAGTGAGCAGGTGCTCCGTGGAACTGCAGGGTGTGGCAGGTGAAAAATTTACCCCCCTCAGTATAGCAAAAATTGTGCTGGAGACGCCAGCCTTAAACGTGGAACATTGGTTCTACATAGTCCCGAATAATGTGCCGCTAGGGGTCAATGGGCTGCTAGGAATGGACTTTATCAAGCAGCATGAAGTGGACATCCTGCATGGCGAGATGCTTAAGTTGTATGGGCACTGCATGCCGCTACGGGACGGCGCGACGAGGATATATTCGTCACCACGCAGTAGAACTGCCGCCACATGCAAGTACATAGGCCTGCTTACAAAGATAAATCTTCCTTCCGGAAACGGGTCTAACATGGACGCCGCCAAGGAAAATAAATTTGTCGGACAACCTATAAAGAGCGGAATCAGCCGAGGTAAAGTAGCGAGATTCCGTGTCACACCGTCAAAAAACAATAGAGTGAGTTTAGATGTTTATAAAAACGACGGAGAAGTGCAACAGCCGTCGGCGACACTCGAGCCGTCGGAGGTAGCGAAGGCCGTACGTAGCCGACAGGTCAAGATACTGCGCGTAAGCTCAGAGAGCACGGGGAAGAAGGCCACCGCTTTGCGCAGGAACGACGGAAGCCCGACTTGGTGCCCCCCAGCAGCGAAAAGCAAGCAGCTCGCGCCGGAATAATGTGCGAATACAACGGTGTATTCCAACTACGATGGAACAAGCGACAGCGCACGCACGAGGTGCAGTATCGCGCACCATTTAAGGTCGGATTGAAGGACCTAGGATCGCAACCTTTGCCTGGGAAGACTGTAAAATCGGGGCATGGGTCCGGTAAAACGCAGAAAGCCGGGAAAAGAAATATAGATGCATACGCTCTGGGTCGCATATACGCGACCACACGAGCCCAAGTGGGACAGGAAAGAAAGTCCCATAAGAAAGAGAAAGATAGCGCAATCGGGTATACGAATAGCCGCACAAAGCGGAGCGTCAAAGATACCCAAGGCAACCACTATAACTCGTCGAAGCGAGAGGCTAAACTCGCCCACGAGAAAGAGAAGTGGAGATGCCGACAGACAAAATGCTAACGGACTACAGGGCGTCAAATGCTATATGTACCTCGACGACATAGTAACACACGGAGTAAAAGCTACTCGCGATAATATGGGCCCTAGCTCAATTCCGACCATATATTTATGGTACACGTTTTACGGTAGTGACGGACCACCAACCGCTCACCTGGCTATTCGGAGTGAAGGATCCAGGTTCGAGATTAATGCGTTGGAAAATTAAATTGGCCGAACACGAACTTAACGTTGAATATAAGGCCGGAAAGCGTAATACAAACGCCGATGCGTTAAGTCGTATATTCGCTACTACGAGGAACCAAGCGAGAGCTAAGAACGAAGTCCGTGAGTCGGAAGAGGACAGCACGATAGGGCAACTCGGCACAGCGAATGACCGCACAAAGCGGAGAGCCGAGAATACCCCGGGCCAGCCCCGCAACGAGGCAGAGCGAATGACCGCACAAAGCGGAGGGCCGAGAATACCCTGGGCCAGCCCAGCAACGAGGCAGAGCGAGAGAAAGCGCCTGCCAATGTTACAGACAGTGATAGAGAGATCCGCAGCGTGCATGCAGATCGCTCTACTGAACCCCACAGCCCCGCCGAAAAACCGTGCGGTCAGGGAAGGGGCAAACCACGCAAGCTACATACGCAAGACCCTGGTAAGACTGCGAGCACTGCTGACAAGGACGGAGCGGGCCCAGCACAGCATGGCGGACCCGCGAAGCGCGGAAGGCCGCGAAAATCAAACGTTGCAAGGCCGCTCGAAACAGAGAGCGACCCAACGGCGGAGCTACCGGTGGGCACACCGAGTAACGAAACTGCGGACACAGCACCGCAAAGGCCTGGTGAGGAAGCGAGGCACGGCGGGACCTGTAGCCCACAAGCTTCCAGCAGCGCGGACGAAGACAGCGTTATAAAAGAGTATAGCGACTGCTGCAGTGGCGTAGCCACTCCTTCTGATGATGACCGCCAGAAAATAATTAGAGAATACCACGACACCCCCATAGGAGGGCATCAGGGTATACGGCGTACGTCACATCGGATTCGGACCAAATACGACTGGCCCGGCCTGAGAAGAGATTTAGAAAATTATATATCGTCATGTGAATCCTGTCAAAAGAATAAAATCAGGAAAAAGGAACGAGTGCCGATGGTGGTAACGGACACCCCATCGAGGTCATTTGAAAAAGTCGCGGTCGACATCGTCGGACCGCTACCGGAAAGCACTTCCGGGAAAAGATACATACTCACGTTCCAGGACTCGCTTACCAAATACAGTGCAGCAATATCACTGCCGAACCAAGAGGCTTCGACAGTCGCTAGAGCGCTCGTTGAAGAATTAATCTGCCGGCACGGAACGCCGGAAATAATATTATCAGATCAGGGTACGAACTTCCTCAGCTCGACCTTCAAAGAGATGTGTCGACTGCTGCGAATTAAAAAAATACAAACTACGGCCTATCATCCCGAATCGAACGGCGCTTTGGAGAGGTCACATCGCACCCTCGCTGAGTACCTAAAAAATTTCATAGATGAGGATCAGGGAATTTAGGACGAGTGGCTGCCGTACGCAATGTTTACGTACAATACCACTCCACATACGGGGACCGGACTGTCTCCCCACGTGTTGGTGTACGGACGCGAGGCTGAGTTGCCGACCGCCGAGAAACAGGAGCCCCGCAGCACCTATGCCTACGATGATTACGTCCACGAGCTACGCGAGCGGTTACGCGCCGCATGGACAGTAGCACGCGACAACCTGGAAGTCGCGAAAAGGAGGTCAAAGAATACGTATGACCAAGGCGCACAGGTGCAGGAGTGCCACGTCGGCGAACGCGTACTCCTCCGTGACGAGACGGTGCGCAGGCGGCGGTCAGCTAAGCTGACCCCGAAGTGGACGGGACCTCACGAAATAGTAGAAAAGAGGCCTCCCGTCAATTACGTCATCCGAAAGGGACGAAAAACTCAGGCAGTGCATGCAAACCGCCTGAAGCTCTTTATCGAGCACTAAGAAATATATGAAAGTATGCATTCACCCGGAAACGCGAGTTTGAACGTTTCCAATCCTCATTCCAGGTGGATCACGGCAACCAACGAAGGCAACGCGGTAGTGCTCGTGCGAAATATGCCGCTGATCGGGCAGCAATAGTACTATATACAAAAGGTACAGTATATAAAAATACTTTAAAAAAAATTGCAAGGTACCGAGCAAATCTTACATTTGCCCGTCGACACACCTACAATGTCGGTTACAAACGACGCACCCTCCGAAGTCCCGAAATACGCGAAAATGGACACAAATAACCGGAATACTGGCTTTGATAGGCGTATGTATTGTAACCACCCCAGGTTTCAGCGTGAAAACAACAGGGCGAACGTCTCAAGTCATCCGGAAAGATTACCTTCCCCCGTACGCCCTAAAATTGAGGGACATGGAGGCTAAGGCACCTCCGATACGCACCGAGGAGGAAGTTTCACTGTCAAGCGTACTGCGAGATCCGAAGGGGCTACAAAAGCTTGGAGATTCGAGCAGAAGCCTTGGTCGGCTCCCTTCTGTTTAAATGTTATAGGTACATACGGAACCGGACACCGACAAGGGCAACCGAGGCAGCAACCCCGGCAGCAGCCGAGATGAACATAAATCTAGAGCCACTTGGAAGACAACAGCCACAGGAGCGACCGCGATCCGGACGTACCAGGGCTTGGGAAACTCGCCCCGTCAGCCGAGCGCGATGGCCAGATCGACCATGAAGAAAAAATAGCAAAAGAAAAATTGTCAAATGATAGAGATTATTATGTATTATGCCTGCTATATTGTCCGATATAGAGAATATCATTGTAAGAGGAAATACAGGAACCAATCGAAGAAAAATTTTATAGAGGAAAAAATTTTCTTTTTAAGGGGGGAGGGATGTTGTACCGCGAATTAATTCTTTGCACATTATTTCGCCATTGTCCTCGTTTCGTGAGGACCGCTCACCAAAGTAGAACAATGTGCAAACGTAAGCATCGAGCTGCCCGCAATGACTGCAATAAGCTCGAGCTTGGAATTTGCAAGCTAAGATTATTATCAAATTATTACGAATCCATTCGACACTCCATTTCGGTCAATGGGGCAAATTAACTGCTTTGCCGAAATCAGTCTACAGTTGGACATCAACCTGAACGGTTGATCGCGAATGATAAATTCGAACGGTAGATTCACACGCGAGAGGTTGGTTCCTCGTACGGTCTCGTAACCACAGTTTTATTGTATTAAACTCTTTTTACTTTTAAATAGACAACGGGAAGTAGCCGTTGCCTATAATAAACATTTCCATTTTTACATAATTCACGTCTACACGAATTACTCGAGTTTCTACTCCTAATCGGCAAACGATCCCAAAATAATAAGATTTTAATATTATACCGATTACCGAGTTATCCAATAACGCGGTACCGGCATAACAACACAGTTTACTTTCGTCTCTATCAAATTCGGATAGACAACGTTTTCTCTAGATACAATAATCTCTACAGGTTCAATATAAGAGTTCCCCTTGCTCGAATGCGACGTACAAAGTTCCATAAAATTTCGCGAACTAGACTGCGAATTTTCAACTTGATCTTCTATTTTTACTTTTCCAATTTCTTTACTTGATTTTTTATTTTTCACACGATTTTCGTAAACTTCTCCAATAATTTCTAAACAATTTCTTATTTCTTCTTTTATAATTTTTTTTTACAAAATCAGACATGGTCTCTAAGGAAGTTTCTGTATCTTCGCGGGGTGTTGTCTCTGATAAGAACGCATTCTTTCCCGTCGGAATGAATTTTTTTCCTTTTCCGTTTTTGAATCGTTAGTAGATTCTCTTGCTCCCGTACTGTAAGTTAATTCCTCCGATGACATTAACTCTAGTACTGGTACCTGGACTTGAACCGAATATCTATTGCTATTTGTCACATAAATGTAAGCTTTACCATTATTATGAATGACAAACCCGCTTTCTATGTTTATACCTTCACCTGCATCCAGGGGAGGCAGATAACCCTCCCGTAAATCCAAATTCTTTACTCTCACGAAGCATAATTTGGTGGACGCTGCAGGGATAACAATAGTCTCCTGAGCTGCAAATGGTATTCTTACATTCTCCATTTTCAATTGTCTTTTCTCATAGTCAATTTTCACGCGATTGCCGTCAAGGAATTCCGAACCTAATATACCAGCTTCCTTTATGGGGAAGTTTTTATCTACAATATGGAAAGTAGCGAAACGTCCGAAGGCTTGTATGGTAATATGACCCAAAGTGAAAATTGAATTTGTTGTTATTCCATTAAGTTATAGAATTGCTCCGTGATTTACAGCGATATGTTCATTTACAAATCGTTTCTTTAAAATATTCGGCCCGGCTCGCGTATCAACCATAAGAGTGATAGGGGATATTACTTCCGATGCCGTTATCGTAACCGTCGGAACACTACTTTCTCGATGCAATTGTATATTAAAGATTCGGACTACTCGTGGTTGAGGGTTGAAGCTGCGATTGAAATAGTATGGATCGTTTGCATGTTCAGCAGAGTCTCCCTGGGCGCACCCGTACTCGGAAGACCTCTTCGGTCTCCCGTGCTTCCATATGTTTCTTCGTTTCCCGTTCGAGCGGGACACTCACGGATAAAATGACCGGATTGTTTGCTATAAAGACATGGTTCTGTTGAATTGATGGGATTATTATTGAAATTATTGATATTTCCGCGATTTTCCGATCGATTGATATTTAAAAGCTGGGAATGGTTGTTACGATATGGACAAATATGAACCCCGTGACCTTCTTTTTTACATATCTGACACCGAATATCGCTAGGATTTTGGTATCGGAGATTGACTGGTACCTGCGTTTGCGGTAGCGACATTAATTGGGGGGGGGGGGGGGGGGGGCTGAGGGTGATTGAGGACATCTATTCGCTGTATGTCCATGATTTTTACAAAAGTGACAAAACTTCGATGTATTTCCCGACTCCTTCCTTTCAGGAGGAAAAATTTCATAACAACGGTCGGCAGTGTGTCCGCGCTTATTACATACCTGGCATATAGTGAGCGGAGGACCGTCAAAGACGGGTTTATTATTATTCGAAGGGGGGAAGATTTTAAGACATTTGTCAGCCGAGTGTCCAGTCTTCTGACAAATCTGACATATGCTCGGTCCTTTATCGACATTTCCCGAATTTTGTAACCCAACAGCCAACGCTTGGCTAGTCTTCTGGGTCGAACATTCTTTAGCATTGTGCCCTTTTTTATTGCACAACTGGCAATACACTTCTTCGCTTGCTACCACGTGTACTCCTCGTTTCACATCGGGTTTAGGGATCCTTGGACTCGACGTTACTTGCTCACCGCTACGCAAGGCTGCTTGTGACACTAAACTGTTTTCGGTCTGCACTGCTAGCTTTATTAATTTTTCGAGATTATTATTGGGAGTTAATCGTTGTTCAATTTCCGGTTTTAAACCGTATAGAAAACAAGCTGGAAGGCTTTATCTAGTATTATCGATGAATGCGCCAGCCAATGGATTATCTTCGCTCGCATCACAATTTTCAAGTATCAAATTTCCCAAATCTCGTACACGTTTTCGAAGTCTTCTTTTGTTTCAAAAGTTTGCCCTTGTATAATGCGACAGGGTCCGCCAATTATTTTTATGCAAACTGCTTTTACTAGATTGATTCAGCACCTGGCCCCATCATAGCCAAGGCTTCCTTGCATCCTTGAATAAACATACCCAATGACAAAGTATGACCGTCATACTTCGGTATGACAGCCAGTGCATCTCGAAGAGACAACGTTTGGTTATTATTAGCCATTATGGGAGGAGAGTCGGGTACAGGGTCGCTAGTTTCAAGAGAAAAGTTCACTGGCGGTATTTTACTGGGTTTTTTTATCTGGACTCGACCTTTTTCCCGTGGGGTGGGAGGAGCAACCAGAAATATCAGGTTCGTATTCAGATAGCAGGTGTACATGTTTCAACAAATTCTGTGGCACAATGTGGAAGGGTTCAATTATTGATTTTAATTTAGATTTTTCACAAGTATTGCTTCTTCCTATTGGAGTGGACAGTATTTATTATGACTCACTAGAGGCTGTGTACCGATGGGTGAGTCGAATGGGGTAGACCTCCCTGCAGAGGTGTAAAATATGTCGCTAGAGTTGGAAAGGACTAACGCAGGCGTGGTGCCTACGGGGCTCGGGATAGCTATGACTGGTGTATATGTACCTGCTGTCTCGTGTGTAATGAGCTGCAACTTGACGCCTTTTACAGTATGTTCGGGAGATGCGGGAATCTGAACTGGAATTTCGTTACGGGGATCACTATATATTACAAGTGGTAAGTATTGGTGACCAGGTTCTTCCAAAAATCCGACTACAGACAATAAATTATTTCCCGATCTCGCCGTAAGTGTTTCTTGCACTCGGTTCGTGAATTGCTCAAAACTTTCGAATTCTTTGAAATTTCTTGAATCTGTAAGGGATTATTTGATGTACTATAATTATCAAGATTGTCTGATAAAATTTCTTCAGTACTTGAAGAATCACTTGCTTCCTCGCAATTTATTTCTGTTTTTGTAATAATTAAATGACTTGACGTTAATTCCAAAGATTGTATATGGCTGTCTTCATCTACTTTAATTAATTCCAGATTTTCTCGATTAATGTTGCTACTTTTCTCTGTATCTGCAATAATTTCTCCCGTTGAATTCGTTGTGTAGGGAGTTTTGGGATGCGAACTGTCAGTACTTTTGTTGAAAAATTCTTCGACTGTCTCAAATTGAGATTTCGGAGGGCTATGTATTCAAGATTTCCTTTTTCGGTCTTCAGGATAATCATATATTACCTTATCATCAAGTTTTGCCTTTGATCGCGTTGACCTCATTTATGATGTATTTTACACAAGTATAATTTTTGGTATATCGCATCAAAGAGACATGCAACAATACATAAGAATATTATTAGAGTAAAAATTGAGCGGGAGAAGGGAATAGGAATAACTTTCCTTTTATTACTTGTAACGAAGAACAATTATAGAGCTTTATTCCTTTAATTTCGTTTCAAAATTCCCCTGAGGTGAAATCAAATGTGGTTTTTCCTTGACGAGGATGATTTAATGTTTAATTCAACAATTCGATCTTAGTAATTTTGAGGTTTTAAGAATGTTATAATAGGATGATATCGTATCCCAAGCCTCGAATGAGCTTCGTAATCAGCAATAAGTTAGTTTAGGAATTTTTTCCGCTCACCTGCTCGAATTTTTTTAAGTTGATCTATTTGGTTGTTATCAGGTATTTCGGGGCCGGCAGTTTGGAAGTCCCGACTGCTGTCTGCTTTGTATGCAGTCGTACTTACTTGGTGTGATGTTCCAACTTCCGAGTGATTTTTACGCTCCTCTACTTGTTTATCTAAAGGTCTCTAAAAACCTATTATTTTTTCTTGGTTAAGGAAAATACCTTCGTTATCTTTTATAGATTTGATGCTAGAGACTCCAAAATTTTGCCTGCTATACGATTCACTCGCTGTTACCGTTAAAGGACAATTCGTTTTACTAGAATTTAAATTTCTATTCCTTTTTTGCCTGGAGTAGCCGTTATGTACTGCAATTGTGTAGTCGCAATGTTTCTTATATTCTGTTATTTCTCTTCCTTCGAGAGGGATAATTTTATTATCGCTTTCTATTTCAATGTCAAAGACTCTAGGATTTTGTTCGTTTGCACGCATTCATTGGAACTACCATAAGTACTGTTCTTTTAAGGTTCGTCGTTTTAATTTCTGCGCTTGAATTTTCCTTCCTGCTCTACGGGCTTTCGGCATGGATAAATGATTCGGGTCGATAGTGGTACGGTAATTGTGAAAATAGGTAAGTAGTACGTGTAGTTATCTCTGTCTTGTTTGTATGCTGTGTTTCGTGAGCGAACCTTGCCAGCCCTTAACCCCACTTACGCGAGGAGCTAAAACATAGGATTTCTCTCACTAGTGTAATGTGTTTTGTGATGATTGTGTTCTTAGGAGTGGGCTGGATAATATGAGTGGGATGTGGATCACGTGGGTTGATTTGATGATTCTGATTCTCAGTCGATGCAGTAGCTATTGACTGAGGTCGTACTTCTTCGGAAACAAATGAGTACGTTAGATTCAAGAAGCACCAGAGGCTATTTGTTGTACTAATATTTTCAGAGTTGTATGCCCAAAACGCCAGAACAATGATCTATTTCCGCGAATTTACTGACAGAGTGATTTTGTGTATTAATTATATATCTGAACATAGAAAAGAAACGGCGTATAGTCCTTCGTTTGTCCACCTCTACGTTTGCTCATGTGTCAGGTTGAAAAGTGGATCGTTGAGGTAGCGTCTTTAGAATGATGTCCACTGGTGTTAGCGAAACGGCGAATTTCTTAAAGGCCTATTTTATTTGGATGGATGAGATAGGGTTTTTAGAACGCTGTCCGCTGGTGTAAGCGAGACGGTGAATTTCTTAAAGGCTGATTTTATCGGAATAGATGAGGTAGGGTTTTTAGAATGCTGTCCACTGGTGTAAGCGAGACGGTGAATTTCTTAAAGGCCTATTTTATTTGGATAGATGAGGTAGGATTTTTAGAACGCTGTCCGCTGGTGTAAGTGAGACGGTGAATTTCTTAAAGGCCTACAGCAGAAAGAGTAGAAGAGAGGATTGTTAAGATAAGCAACGTAGGAGTGAATAACGGAACTGCTTGTAATTCTATTAATATTTTCAGAATTGTATGCCCACTGCTTTAGCGCATGGTGGGTTGACCGAATTTATGTAAATGACAGTACAAGGAAGTTAATGTTACGGAGCGAATCGTATAGAAACAACACGAGAAGCCTGATGATTGTTTGGTTAAAACAAATATAATATTACTCTCTATAGCAGGGATGGCGAACCAATGGCACGCGTGCCATTAATGGCACGGGACACAATATTTTGGGCACGTCACTGATCACAAAATTCATTATGATGCACTACGAAAAAAAGTGTGAAGTAGGTATTATATGACGAGCGATCGCGAGAGATCCCTACGCTACGGAATGTTCGGGTGCGGTGCGCGGGCTGCGATACGCGGGGTACGGTGAGTGGGGTGGCGGCTTTAGGTGGGGCAAACGCGGCGCTCGCTCGTTTGTTTTCGTACCTACAATCTACATCGCGAGTTTCTATTGCTAATGACGCATAGTTCGTTTATGCATAACATAATAGTGAATTTCGTTGATATAATTGTATTTTAAAGTTTATTTGAGTTTTATCTATTATTTTAACTGTTATTTAATATGGCTAGTTCAGCAAAAAAACAAAAAGTGCAAGATAGTAAGAGTATCAGAGAATTTCAAACTTGGTGGACAGAGAAATATGGCATGATTAGTAAAGGTGACAAGGCGGTGTGTGTTTTATGTTCTGGAATAGTGGTATGTAGAACATCGGCTGTGAATCGGCATTTTGAAACAAATCACAAATCCGTTAGTCAAAAAAGCCAACCAGAGCAAAAAGAATTAATTGCAAGTGCATTGAAAGACAGAAATAAACAGTCAACATCTATGATTAAATATGTTCGCAAAAATTATCATACGAGCGCGGTAAGTTACGTGGCTGCAAATGTCATTGCTCGGCATAGTAAACCTTTTCAAGAGGGAGAGTTTTTGAAGGAAGCCTGGTTAGCATGCGCGCCCTCTCTTTTTGATGATTTTTATAATAAAGATAAGATAATTCAGCGCATCAAAGATACTCCTCTGTCCAGAAACACAATAAAAGAAAGAATCTTAAAACTGGCCGAAAATGTAACAGATCAACAAAAAATTGATATTAGCTCTGCTTCTTTTATACCGCTATGTCTTGACGAAAGCACTGACGTCACTAAATCTGCACGTTTAGCTGTTTTTGCTCGATATTGCGTTGGAAACGTCATTAAGGAAGAATTAATTGCGATAAAATCGTTGCTAACAACTACAAAGGGCATTGATATTTGTACGGCTGTTAAAAATTCGCTTGCTGAAAAAGAAATTGATTTGAAAAAAATTGTTTCCGCAACGACTGATGGTGCTCCCCAAGTGTGGTGGGTAAAAAAATGGTTTCATAAGTTTATTTCGAACAGACGTGGGGCATTCGATTCTTCAATTCCACTGCATCATTCACCAACAAGCCTTGTGTGCTAAGAGTGGTTTAACATCTCTTGATAATATAATGGCGGTAGTCACAAAAATAGTCAACCTCATCTCATCGCAAGCTTTAAACAAGCGAAAGTTCGATGCTTTGTTAAATGAAGTCAACTCGGTGTACAATGGCTTAATGATGTACAATAATGTTCGCTGGTTGAGTCGCGGGAACATACTTCAAAGATTTGTTGATTGCTTGGAAGCAATCAGACTGTTTCTGCAAAATGAGGGAAAAGTTGAAGAATACCCATAATTGTTGGATGTTATGTGGCTTCCAAAATTAATGTTCTTTACAGACATATGCCAACATTTAAATAAATTAAACATAAAGCTTCAAGGCATAAATAAAACAATTATCGTCATGATAAATCTCATTCGCGCTTTTGAGGCTAAACTGCAAGTTTTCAGGAACGATATTATCACAAGAAACTACAAGTATTTTCCAAATTTGAAAAAATATATCAACGATTTAGAAATACATGAGAAACCAGACGAAGACCAAGTTACTGAAGATTTTATTTTTGTGATTGATTCTTCAATCAAGGAATTTGCAGCGAGATTTTCTCAGTTCAAAGAATTATCGGAAATACTCAAGTTCATTATGTACCCTGATGTGACGTCATTTAATAAACTGAATTTGTTCCAATTCGATTGGTTGGAAATTGAAGAATTTGAAATGCAGCTGAATGATTTCCAGTCTCGTTCAATATGGATGCAAAAATTTATTGAAACAAGGAAAGAGTTAGAATTAATTGAAACAGAAATATTGACGAGGAATATAAGTGAAAATGCTAATAACAAAATTTTGGAAACATGGAATGAGTTACCAGACACATTTAATTGTTTGAAGAAGCTGGCTCATGCTATTTTAACAATATTTTCATCAACCTATGCCTGCGAGTCATTATTTTCAGAGATGAATAACATTAAAGACTCGATTAGAAACCGTTTGACAGATGACTCCAGTTCAGCAATCATTCTGCTAAAAGTAACATCTTACAACCTTAACATATGTTATTTGTCATCTAATCTGCAACAACAGAAGTCACAATAGTTTACTTTAATTTAAATTACGCGTATAATTGAAACATTGCACAATATCCTATTTTTTTGTAGTAAATCAAGAGTTTTGAGTTGATAGTATTTATTATTATTATTTTCCCAATAATCACAAAGTCAAAATTATTTGATGGCACGTCTATGACCTGATTAAACATTTCTTTAGAAAAATGGCACGTTGATACGTGAAGGTTCGCCATCCCTGCTCTATAGTTAATATTCGGGGAATCTATTTTCCTTGTAGTTCTTCTCACGTACGTTTTAGCGATTATTCTTTCTTACTGTTTCATTTGTTCTAAATCGAGTTGACTTAAGAAAATTTCTTGCGTGACTTGTTCAATGAGTTCTTGCGCGAGAACCTCGAGTTCCTTTATACGCGCTTGAAGTTCCACTAATTTTTTCAATGGTCCAATGCAACGGAGTATAATTTATATATATATATATATATATATATATCCACTGTAACGGTATTTTACGTTATCATCACCCTTTAAGGGTTCGAGTTCGAACTCGAGCAGGGAGGAAATTAATATAGGCTTCAGTATTAGGTAAGAGTATGATTTATTAGACAAATTAAACAGATAAATGATTTATATGATAATTAAATATACTCCTTTTTAGTTTTGGTGATTATGCACTTTACCAAAAAACTTGACCCAGGCTTACGCATGCCGTTATAATCGTGTTCGCACGAAGTAGGAGATTTTATATTGAATTATTGAAATATTTTCTTTAGTTATATGGTCGTATAGTTTCTACATAAGGAAACAGCCTGCTGGGCTTGCCATCGTTAGTATATCTATATTGGCTCTGTTATTATTCCTCGCCTTCGGAGGTAGTCTATTCTATACCTATATTGAGTGGACTGTAGTGGGGATAGAGCTCTCACTCGAGCTTTCCTGGCTACGAGATCTACTCGCTGGTCCCGCCGCTGTTCCGGTGGAGGCGTCAGCGCGGTGCATCTCCTTGCGATCTCGTCGGTCCACCAGTACGCTGCCTGCTTGTTCGCTGGTCGCTGCTTTCTCGGCATCGATACTCTGCACGCTTGCAGTACTAGCTGCATCGTTTCGTCCACCAATTCTTTTACACTTGGATTTTCAACGTGCGTCGAGAATCTCCGTCCGTTGAGTATCGCTATACCCAGTTTCCTCTCGTCCATTTTGGCTACGTTACATCTTGGTGGTAGGTCCATATTGATACTTGGAGCGTTTCCTTCTTCAAATAATTCGAACGTGATGTATTGGTGGTCGCTGCTGGTGAAGTCCTCAATCACCGTCCATTTTCTCACACATGGCACTGCGCGTTCCGATGCAAACGAAATGTCCGGGATCGTTCCCCTGTAGCCTGGTCGTCGGAAAGTCGCAGTCGAACCGGTGTTAAGCACTGCGAGGCTTAGTCTTGAAATCATTTCCATTATTCGCCTGCCTCTGCCGTCTGGATGCGGCATGCCCCATTCGATCGCTCGCGCATTCAAATCTCCAGCCACGATGATTTTTCCTTCCATGTCCCGTAGTTGGTCTTCCAGGCTGTTGAGCTTCTCTTCAAATTGCCCGATTCATTGGGCGTGAAGTAGCAGCTCACGTAGTAAACGTCCCCCTGTTTAATTCAGACAAAGCCGTCTCCTCTTCCGTGATCTTCTACTCGGCCTTTTCCGGGGTTCGGGATCCAGATGGCTGCAGTGCCCAGGTTGTCCGCGTACCAGTTCGCATTCACTCTATCACGATATTGTTCACTGATAATAATCACATCACATGTTTTTTCGCGCACCAGTTGTGTCAGGAGGTCCTCGGCCGTCCTGCTCCTGTTGAGATTTCCTTGAAGTACCCTTGTCATCTCGGGGTCCTGTTTTTAGCACTTTCCAACGCTCTCCGAAAAGCGGCACATTTCCCTGTTCCCGGCACGTGGGACGATTGCGCTTTGTCCGCGCACAAAACACACCACGCTTCCCTATCGCACATAGCGCCTTTATGACCGGTTTCACCACACTTATAACACAGTTTACTTCTATCCGGGCCACTACAGTTTTTGGCTTGATGCCCGTACCCTAAGCACCTGAAGCACCGCATTACAGATATCCGTTTCCGAATTCTACATTTGACCCAGCCGACTTTAATCTTGCCCTTGTGGATGAGTTCTGTTGCATTTATTTCATCCATCTCGATAAGAGCGATTTTCTGGCCCCTGTAAATCGTTTTTGGCACTCGGACTTTAACATTATATACTTGTCCCGGGTACTCGCGTTCCAAGGCGTTGGGCACATCTTCTTCTTCAGATGCTCCGTCGAGGTCCCTCATCTCGAGGGTCATCTTCGGGATGAGTTCGGTCACTTTGCCCGTATTTGCCAGCGCATCTCTCAGGGCCTTGGTGTAGACGTCCTTGTTCTTCTGGTTGTTACCAAGCCTCAGCAGAATTTCGCTCTTGTGAGTCTGCCGGATGGCTTTGATGTCGGTCTCGGTGTCTGCAGGGTTCACTTTGGCGCGGATGTCCTTCAGTATCTCTGCGTAGGTTTTCCCTTTTTCCGGACTGACAAGGACGGCTTCACCGCGCGGCCTATCCCGGATTCGTTTGTTCCGCTCTCTTTGGCGTTTTGGTGGAGTTGTTTTCATACTCGTTACCGGTGTTTCTTCGTCGTTCCTTGCAGCCCTTCTGGCTTTCCTATTGTTGGGCTTGACCGCGCCTCCCCTCTCCTTTCTGCGGCGAGGTTCTTTCCACTCACCTTCCGTTTCTCCATGCTTGGGTCTTTTATCCGCCCGTTGTACAGGAGATCCTCCTCCTGGGCTGGTTACGTGTTGTGATCTTTTGATTCCTCCATTCGAGGATTGTGAGGCTATTCGTGTGCCTCCCGCTGGTATTTTGCGCAATTCTGCTTCAATCTTCTTCCTCTCCGATCTTGATGCTGAAATGGCCTCCAAGCATTCTTCCAGCTTTTGTAATCCTTGTTTGATGTCCATGCTGACATTCGGCTGCTTGGTGGTGGCCTGGATCATCTTCTTCGCCGGGCTTTGAAGGCGCCGTATCTCCTCTTCCTCGACAAGGTCGGCCTCCAAGATCTTCTGCTGTAGAGCTGCTCGGTGTTGCTCCATAGAGCCGTCTGGCTCTTCATTCGCACTGATATCCGTCCCGTTATGAGGGAGATTCAACATCAACAACAACAACAACAACAACAACAACAACAACAACAACAACAACAACAACAACAACAACAACAACAACAACAACAACAACAACAACAACAACAATAATAATAATAATAATAATAATAATAATAATAATAATAATAATAATAATAATAATAATAATAATAATAATAATAATAATAATAATAATAATAATAATAATAATAATAATAATAATAATAATAATAATAATAATAATAATAATAATAATAATAATAATAATAATAATAATAATAATAATAATAATAATAATAATAATAATAATAATAATAATAATAATAATAATAATAATAATAATAATAATAATAATAATAATAATAATAATAATAATAATAATAATAATAATAATAATAATAATAATAATAATAATAATAATAATAATAATAATAATAATAATAATAATAATAATAATAATAATAATAATAATAATAATAATTTTTTTTTTTTTTTTTTTTTTTTTTTTTTTTTTTTTTTTTTTTTTTTTTTTTTTTTTTTTTATTAGGAATGAGGAAATGCATTATGCACCATCAGAGGGCTGAGCTCCTCCGGTGTGTGGGACTTGCACCCACTAAAACCTCCACCTACTATTCAGGCATTAAACCTACCCGGTACCGCTCATCGCATTACGTCAGGTAGGTGCCTCTCTATTCGGTTTCATCCCGCTGCAAACTTCTTCCACATCTCCATTTTTCCTTGGCTACTCTTCATTAAGTTTCTGTATCCAAGTCAACTTTTTTCCTCCTTAATACTTCCTGCACATAACTTGCTACCTCTTCCCACCACTGTGTATTTTCCAACATCTTTTCAATTATGTTGTCTGGGTTGAATCGCCCGATGGTGCACTCGACACATTGCCTTAGTGGCGTCCACTTGTGGCACGCGAAAAACGTATGAAAGGCGTCATCCTTTTCGGAGTCCCCATATATGCACCTTGGGCTTACTTTTTTCCCCATTCTGTAAAGGTATTCCGCAAAATACCCATGTCCACTTAGAAACTGGGTCAGGTAGTAGTTTGTCTCCCCCGTCTGTCGCTCTATCCAACCGTTTAGATTAGGTATGAGTCTAGCAGTCCACCTGCCTCTACTGTCCTCAGACCATCGTTCTTGCCACCATTGCATGGTGCGGGCTCTCAGTAGTTGCTTCCGTTCCTGCTTTGGTAATACTCCTTTCAAGTCGAACATACTTTTTCGTTCTTTGGCCAGGAGGTCAATAGGAATAATTCCTGCGATGACTAGTACTGCTGGCTCCGACACAGTTCTGTAAGAGCACGCAACTCTGAGGGCTCCCCTTCTTTGAACGGCTACCATTCGCTTTCTATATTTCTGTATCTGCATTGCCTCGGCCCAGACCTCGCAGCCATAGAGCATTACGGAATGCGTGACTGACATGAGGAGTCTTCGCTTGTTTTGACCAGCACCTTTGACGTTGCCCATCAGCTTACTGAGGGCCGTAGTTGCTTTGGCCGCCTTATCAGCTGCATGTTGTATTTGGCACCAGTAGGTCATTTTTGAGTCTATTCTCATGCCGAGGTATTTCACGTTCGCCTTTGTTTCTATGATATCTACTCCGATTCGCATCGGCAGTAACGTTGGGATGCGTTTTCGGGTTATCATAACGATCTCCGTTTTTTCGGTTGCAAGAGTAAGTCCATGGAGTTTCATCCACTCGATCACTCTTCGCATTACCTGCTCCAATTTCCTTTGGGCAGCATCGATATTTTTTGCTACTATCACGGCAGCGATGTCGTCCGCAAAGCCAATCAGAGTAGTATCATCTGGCATCTGCATTCTCAGTATTCCATCGTACATTGCATTCCAAAGGTCGGGGCCGAGAACTGATCCCTGAGCGGCACCAGCTGTTATTTTCTTTTTCTGTGGACCTTCCGAGGTGTCAAAAATTAAAGTCCTGTCCTTTAAGTAGCTTTCGATTAGCCGAAGTAGATATTTTGGCACTCTAAATGCGAATTCCATTGCATTCAGTATATCGGACCAACATGCAGAGTTAAATGCGTTTTTTACATCTAAGGTTACCAACAGAACAATTTTCCTGGAAAAATGATTCCCAGTTTGCGCTTCATTGGCAATTTTCACCACTTCCTTGATTGCATCAATAGTAGAATGGCCCATTCTAAATCCGTGCTGCTTGCACGAGAGGTCTCCTGCTTCCTGGATTGCGTTAGCTAGCCTAGGTTTAATCAGCCTCTCCAGCAGTTTTCCGGCTGTATCAAGCATACATAGGGGCCGGTATGCTGAGGGGGATCTCATGTCTGCCTTCCCCTTGCTGATCAGTACCAGTCTTTGCTCCTTCCATTTTGTGTGGAATATTCCCTCTTCCAGGCATTTGTTATACATGGTGAGTAACACTTGAGGGCAGGTTTCAGCCAATAATTTTAGGGCTTCAGTCGGCACCCCATCTGGACCCGGCGCTTTCCTGTTTTTCATGGAGGATACCGCTTGCATGAGCTCCTCTTTAGTAAATCGTGGTATGTCGTTGCTCTCCACCGTATAAGCTCTATTTGCCCTATCTGGATGAGTAGGAAATAGGGTGTTAACAATAAGCTGTGTTTCTTCAGCGCTCATCGTTGAACTAGGAGCAAGCTTACCGAGTTTCCTCATGACCACTTTGTAGCCCATCCCCCATGGATCAGATTCCACTTCCGCTCTTAGTCTTTCCCAGCTCGCCTGTTTGCTTTGTCGAATCACTCTCCGTAGATGTTTTTTTTCCAGCTTATATTGCGCTGTTGCAGCTGTCGATTCTGTCTCTCCCCTCCTTCTGCTTCTAGTGGCCTTGCGTCTGGCTTTTAGACACCGCCTTCTGTGCTCAGCAATCTCCTCTGTCCACCAGTATGCGGGTTTTTTACCCTGTAGTAGCTTCTGTTGGGGCATTGATGCCTGGCAGGCTTTGCGGATTAATTTCATTGTGGCGCGAATTATTGAGTCGGTGCTTTCATTTTCAGTTCTGATCGCGTTTTTGCCTCTCTCGATGGTTGCTTGGAAAGTTTCGTTTTCCATTTTAGCTGCATTCCATCTAAGTGTCTGCTTCTTCGTGTTATATCGTCGGTCACTCATCACATCATATATAATATACTGATGGTCGCTACCAGTGAAGTCTTCTATAACTCGCCAGTTCACCAGATTTAGCGTCGTCCTCTCCGATGCAAAAGTAATATCCGGGATTGACCCGTTGTATCCCGGTCTTCTAAATGTTGGGGTATTCCCCTCGTTCATAACATTAAGTTCCAATCTTGCTGCCATTTCTAGTATTTTACTTCCCCGAGAGTTGGTAGTGGGCGTACCCCATTCAACTGCTCTGGCATTGAAGTCTCCAGCGACTATGACAGCACCTTCTGTTCTTTGGACAGTATCCTCCAATGAGTTCAGTTTCTGCTGGAATTGTTCAATGCTTTCATTTGGGGTGAAGTAGCAACTGAAAAAAGTGACCTTATTGCACTTTAGCCATGCGAATCCAGAGCCTACTCCTCTATTCTCTATGAGGACACTGTTGGTTTTCGGAACCCATAGTGCGGCTGTACCTAGGGTATCCGAGTGCCATTCCGCGGTGTCTTTTCCCTTATACTGCTCGCTGATTAGAATCAAGTCCACTTTGAGCTCCATCACAAGCTGCGCTAAGAGGTCGTCTGCCAGCCGACTTCTATTGAGGTTTGCTTGTAAAACTCTCATCGTCTTCTTATATTCTTTTTGGCCGTTTCAAGTGCATTGCAGAACACTCGACAGCCACTTGTTCCTGCAACATGCTTGATCGCCTCCGGTACGTGATCCAATTCAGCACAGAGGAAGCATCTTATATCCTTTGTTTTACATTCATTTTTCTTGTGACCCGGATTCCCACACTGCCTACAGAGACCTTGAGCTTTTCTATCTAGCCCGTTGCAGTTTGATTGGGTATGACCATAACCAAAACATCTGAAGCAGCGGATCACAGTGGCCCGCTGTCTCACCCTGCAATTTACCCATCCAATTCGGACCCTAGAGGTTTCGATTAGTAAATTGGCCTCTCGTTCAGGCATCTCCACCAGTGCAACTCGCTGTTCTCTGCTGTTGGTTTTTAGGAGTGTTGCCTTGACTTCCAAGTTTGGTTGCTTGGTATTTTCACGTATGGCAGTCACAATTTCTTCTGTAGTGGTACAGCAATCCAGGTCTCTGATTTCTATGGTAGTTTTTGGTGCAAGGTTATGAACGCTTGCTCGGCTTCCGAGGATGCCTCTAAGAGTTTCGCTAAAAACCTCCCTACCCTCGCTATTTCGGCCTAGTTCCACCAGTATATTACCGGCTTTCGTCTGTCGTATCGTACTGATCACTACGTTACTCTCCTCCGGTTTCGTCTTGCCTTTAATTTCCTTCAGCATTGCCGCATAAGTTTGGCCTTGCTCCAGCTTTATTACCACCGCGTCTGGTCGTTCTTTAAATCTTTTCCGTTTCCGTTTATCATTGCGGCCGTCTTTGTTTACCGGGGCCTCTTTCTGTCCTGTGCTCTTTTTCCCGCTTTTTGCTCGGACCTCGATCCAGTTTCCTGGGTTATCTGTATCCTCCTGCTTATTTTTTTTCCCTTCTCTTTTTTCTTTCGGGCTAGAAGGTACTCTTCGCTTACTATTTGTCTGATTATCTGTATCCTCCTGTTTATTTTTTTTCCCTTCCCTTTTTTCTTTAGGGCTAGAAGATGCTCTTCGCTTACTATTTGTCGTAGTAAGTGGGTCTGGTGTGCCCACCGGCAGCGGTGAGTCATTCTGGCTGTGCTCGCGTGCGGTAGTTTCACGTTTCCTCCTAAGCATTGAGAGTACGTCTATCGCCTCTTCCAATTTGCAAAGGCCATTTTTTACATCCATACTAATGTTGCGCTGCTTCTGCGTTGCCAGCTTCATCTCTGCAAGAGTGTCTTTGCAGTCTTGTAGCTGCTTATCTTCCAGCATCTGGTTTTTCGCACTTATGATACAGACAAGCATTTCATTCACGCCTTCCTTATCTACCATGGTTGCATCCAACTCATCTCCCTTCTTTTGTTGTAAAGCTTCCAATAATGTTGGGTTCGGCATCTGCTGTAATTCTGTCCTCGTCATCGCTTCTGGCTTTTTAGTTGTTGCGACTAACCGCGGTGGCGGCGTTCTTTGCAACCTGGCGCTTCTACTAAATGGGCTAGAATTCCTTCCTTTACCACCATCGAGGTCCGTGACCATTGGACTGGTCCCTGGTAAGCAGCTCGTTTGTGTTGATGCTTTTAGAGAGGCATCATTCTCCTTGTTTTTATTGTTTTGGTTTAAGTTCGTTTCCATAATTGTTCCCACGAGTAGCACGAGAAAAAAACGGTCACCTATGACAGAGCTCTGCGTTATCATAGGAAGGCTACAGGTTGAAACCGAATGTCGCCAAATTCGGAGTTCGCATACTCACGACTAGGCATCCCCCTAGCCATGCAGCTGTCAGCGTATGCAGTGCCACCTTAGCTTGGGTTTGCTAATTTTTTGGTCCGCCCCGGGTATTTGATTTCCCCGGTACCTGTCATATCTGACAAGCGATCCCCTATCCGCCACCCGGGGAGGCGCCCGATGGAGGAACCAGCAAACCTCACACGGGAATAATAATAATAATAATAATAATAATAATAATAATAATAATAATAATAATAATAATAATAATAATAATAATAATAATAATAATAATAATAATAATAATAATAATAATAATAATAATAATAATAATAATAATAATAATAATAATAATAATAATAATAATAATAATAATAATAATAATAATAATAATAATAATAATAATAATAATAATAATAATAATAATAATAATAATAATAATAATAATAATAATAATAATAATAATAATAATAATAATAATAATAATAATAATAATAATAATAATAATAATAATAATAATAATAATAATAATAATAATAATAATAATAATAATAATAATAATAATAATAATAATAATAATAATAATAATAATAATAATAATAATAATAATTGTAGGGAGGTGAAAAATGCATTTACGCACAATGTGTCGGGCTCTCGTTTCCGACATACCGACTAAAAAACACTACCCCCTTCTCCTGGACTAACCTGGAACTGTTTACCACATTACTTCAGGCTAGCCCTTATCAATTGTTTGCTCTTACCGAGCATTGTCTTCTGCTAATATACTCTCGTCCAGATCGGCCTTTTTTATTTTCAGGATGCCTTCCACATATCTGTTAATTTTACGCCAGCTCTCATCCCTTTGGAGCATTATTTTAATAGCGGTCTGTGGTGACCACGGTCCCATTTCTTCTTCCAGTAATCTCCTGCGATCGTCCCATTTATCACAATGAAAAAATGTGTGTTCGGCATCGTTGGTTACACCGGGACAGTACAGACATTCCTCTATAGTTGCCTTCCCCATAGTCTTTAGGTACTTCCTGTAGTATCCATGCCCACTGAGAAATTGGGTTAGGTAGTAACAAACTTCGCCATGCTTCCTCTCGATCCACGTGCTTACGTTTTCGATTAGCCTAGCTGTCCATCT
The DNA here is from genome assembly GCA_963942595.1 of Cylloceria caligata. Lineage (NCBI taxonomy): Eukaryota > Metazoa > Arthropoda > Insecta > Hymenoptera > Ichneumonidae > Cylloceria > Cylloceria caligata. The sequence continues at coordinate 30,520,386 of OZ012709.1, read as the reverse complement.
TCCTTTGGTTTCGCGCTCCCAGGATGTTTGCCAAAGTTCCATTGTTCGAAGCCTTTCCTCTTGACTCGCTATTGTTCTATCGACTTCAGCTCCTCTTTGATGGATCCGTTTCCTCTCGTGCGCCAGAAGATGGATCGGGAAACATCTAGCTATTACCATTATGGCTGCTTCCGATACCGTGCGGTATGGTGATGCTACTTTGATAGCTCCTCGTCTCTGCACCTGGGCCAGCCGCTTCCGGTAGACTTCCTTTTTTAGCGAGTCTGCCCATAGCTCTGCTCCGTACAGTAAGACTGATTGGGTAGAGGACATTAGGAGGCGTCGCTTGCTAGCTCTCGGGCCGCACACATTTGCCATAAGCCTGCTAATAGCTGTTACACCTTTTGCCGCCTCATCCGCGGTTTGCCGGATCTGCTCGAAAAAACTTAGTTTCGAGTCGATAGTGATGCCCAGATACTTGACTGTCGGTTTTGTTTCGATAACCTCCTCGCCGACCCACATTGGTAGTGCTGGTTGAATTTTCTTTTTAGTCAGAATAGCGATCTCCGTTTTATGTAGAGCTAAGGCTATTCCGTGCTCCGACATCCAGCTATCTATTTTCCGCATGACTTGGTTTAATCTAAGTTGCGCCTGCTTGGTGTCGCGGGCCGCAATCAGTACCACAATATCATCTGCGTATCCAACCAACTATGTCTCTTCTGGCGTTTCGGTGCGGAGTAGGCCGTCGTAAAAGACGTTCCAAAGATCAGGCCCTAGGATCGAACCCTGGGCTGCTCCACCTGTTACCTTCATTTCCCGCTGTCCGTCCTGGGTATCGTATATTAAGGTACGGTTACTCAAATGGTCATTTAAGGTCCGCAGTAGATATGTTGGTATGTTGAACTCATGTTCTAGAGCTTCAAGCATGTCGTCCCATCTTACTGAGTTAGAAGCGTTTTTAACATCGAGCGTCACCAGCGAAACAATACGTCGTGAGAAGTGGTTGTGGTTCTTCGCTTTCCTGACCGCCTCCGTGACTTCCTGTATTGCATCGATTGTTGATAGCCCAGCTCTAAATCCATATTGCCTAGGTGAGAGATCGCCAGCGTTTTTTATAGCAACAATAAGCCTCGTTCTGATAAGCTTCTCAAAAACCTTACCCGCTGTGTCCAGCATGCACAGTGGTCTGAATGTAGAGGGTAGCTCTGGGTCTCCTTTATTCTTTCTGATTAATATTAACCGTCCAAGTTTCCAGCGGGAGCTAAAAACGCCTTTTGACAGACACAGGTTGTACATTTTCAGCAGCAGCTCTGGATTTGACTGGAAGACAAGTTTCAGCACCTCGTTCGGTATTCCGTCCGGGCGAGGAGTCTTTTTGTTTTTCATTGAGAGAATAGATTTCTCCAGCTCTTCTTCAGTGAAAAGCGGGACCTCTACTTCTTGTTCGACAACTGTTTCGGCTCTATGTGGGTGGATAGGGAAGAGAGTTCTCACGATGTTCTCCGTTGTATTGGAGTCCATAGCGCATGATGGCTTCAGAGCTCCAAGCTTTAGTTTAACTATTTTGTAGCCCAGTCCCCATGGGTCTCTATCTACGTCTTCCACCAGTTCTGCCAGCAGTTGGTCTTGCTCCGGTTGATAGTCCGTCGAAGCAGTTTCCTTGCGTGTTTGTGTTCAGCAGATATTTGATTTGCCTCCTGCCGGTTTTTTGCGCGTTGCGCCTTTCGTCGAAGTGCCAAGCATGCTCGTCGTAGTTCAGCAATTTCGGCCGTCCACCAGTATACGGGTCGTTTGCCATGCCGTGGTTTACTTCGCGACATAGATTTATCGCAAGCTGAGGTAATCAGGCTCATAGTGGAACCTACCAACTTCTCCGCTGCAGCTCTTCCGTCCATGTTCCGGATCTCATCCGTGTGCACACCCTTGGCTAATTCGCTCGTGAAAAGATCGACTTTCATCCGCTGGAGATTTCATCTGGGAGGTTTATCCCTTCTGGCTAGCTGCCGTGAGCTGGTCACTTCAATCTCGATGTACTGGTGATCACTTTCAGAGTACTCCTCCATCACTCTCCATGCTTTGATGTATGGCGCCAGAGTTTCATTTGCGAGAGTGATGTCGGGGATGGTCTCCCTGAGTAGTATGTGTACACCTTTGCTCCATCCCACTCCTATCCCCACTCCTTCCGCCACCACGAGGCTACCCCCACCACCTCACTTTTCCACCGCCGCGCTACCCACTCTGCTTGACCAGTGTCGGTAACGTGGAGATGGTGAAGTGAGGTGGTGTAGGTACCTTGGTGAACAAGAAAAAGTAGAGATAAGAGCAGGATGGAGCAAAGGTGTACACATACTTGGAAAAATGAATAAAATTATGTACTCACCACCACCGCAGCTGTTGTAGGCATCTACGCTCCTGCCAAAGTGATTTTAAACTCCTGTCTCTCGAATGTACTCTCTCTCACACACGCACACACACACATACACATGCACAGCGTCTTAAATTCATACCTATGTACTCGTCAAAGCCCTCGTCCACGGCATCGATATCGTAGCCGATATCTATCTCATCACCGAGGGCTTCTATAATAAACGCCGCCACGTCCGCGCGTTCACCGTTCGATAATCGAACCCGCGGAACGCTATCGCCGGCAAGAGGTCGCATCATGACAGCGATCAAGTCATCTCCACCGCACGCTTCTTCGACGAGCTGCTCGATACCCGCACCATCCACGCGTTCGAGTCCGTATATGGAAAACTCCATGACAAGAACCGGCAGCATACTTGCTAGAGGCTCCGGATGAAATAGGTGAGTCCAGTCGATGTAAATAGTTTCGCCGAAATCGACTAGCAACACCTCGCAGTACCCATCAAAGTCCGGGTAAACCACTTCGCCGCGGACAACGCAATTGAAACGACGCACAATACAGGACATGCCGATATGCAGCTCCCCAAGTTCAATGGGTCTTCCACGACGTTCCACTAAATACACACTACGTAGGAGCTCTTCCAGCTCGTTGTACGCATCGCACATTTCCTGCGTACGCAGAAACACACTCATCACACTCTCGACAAACATTAATCGGCACCAAAACGCGTCGCTTAAAATCTCCTTGCCATATCGTGGATACATATTGCTTTTTATTGTTTCCAAGTAGGATGCCAAAGACAGACTAAACGCTCGAGATGCTACTAGAGAGTATCACGGGCATAAAGATAACAGTCTCCTATGAATCATAACTAGGTATCCATCACTTTTAATGCAACGAAAGAGGTTCTCGAGCATGCATAGCCTTGCGCTATGCTCCTCGCAAAGCGCTTGCTCTGCAGTAAAAGATATAGAATATGATCCCTCACAGAGAGAGAGAGAGAGAGAGAGAGAGAGAGAGAAAGACTTTAATTATAATTCTCTAATTATTATGCTATAAAAATAAGAGACGCAGTAAGATCAGATATTTTTAAATTAACCAATATTTTATGGAAAGCACTTTAAACATTTACCGTCGTATGCAACAGCCCTGCAAACACGGTCATCCACGCTCGGAGATTCCTTCACCGTTAATTTTATTTTTATCGCTATATGGAATTAATTTGTATTATCACTCGTAATATTGATTTTTAATTATTTTTCGCTGTGGACGTTGTCATCATAGTGTACTTCTGAAAAAAGAACGAAACAACTATTTAATTGAACGCACTGATCAATAAAAAACATCGTGTACAGAATAATCGATATTGTCTTACCTGATATGCCACGCCTCATTATACAACGTTGGCAGCGTTGATGATCTTCTGCCACCGACGACAACTGTAGATGAGGATGTCAGGTGGCACTTTTCTTTCCCGAAGTTAGCTCTATCTGTACAGTATATGTATCTTCCTCTCGCTCTCCATGACACGAATAACGAACCCTCGGAGTGGCTCGTATGCAGGGGCTGCTCGCTCTGCAAGACATTATTTTTTATAATTAAAAATAAATATCACATGATTTAAAATTACGATTTAAAAATTATTTTATATTTTTTACTTACTAAGCTCTGCTGCTTTGCTGCTCATCGACATTGGCACGTATTCCATGATCTGCTGTGTTAATGAAACAAAGACGAGCGCTCCGTCTTCTTTCTAGCGCAGACCTTTGCTGATGATTCGGTTTTAGGACTCTCTCTCTCTCTCTCTCTCTCTCTCTCTCTCTCTCTCACTCTCTCTCACCGTGACTGACCTCGGTGTATACTTTATAATATTTCGAGTGAAATGTACACTATATACAATTATTTACAACAGTTTCTTTATCACAAATAGCCGCACGTACGTAGAATTATTGCGTTCGCAACGCAGCACCCGATGCATGATCAGCGATATAACCACGAAACAGCACAATTATTTCGGACAAAATAATTTTCATAAACTCCGTATCCTCTGGCGTTAGCAAGATCGCGATGTGTTCGAGCGCTTCTTCAAAGAAGTCCTTGGAACCGATGATCTCATACGCTGCTGCACGAGGCATTTCACTGACAACTATCTTTTCACGGACATATGATACCACCTCATTCATACACCGCTGAATCGTTTCACTTTTGCTCTTTAGAGCCTGCATATGAATATCAATTCTTCTACTTATTTCGACGAGCATATCAAATGTAGACCGCTGAAGAACAATGTTTGGAGAGTATTTTCGGAAGCGTTTCCGTTTCGATTCTCCAGATTCCTCTTGATTCTCGTATTCCTCATCAGCGCTACCGCTTATTTTACCAAATGACACAGCTCTGTGCTGGTAACACGAGGTTAAAAGTGTGTAATGCGTTGTGTGCTCTATGCGGGTATTACACATTTTCTCGGCATCAGTCCCATGAGCTTCGAAATATTGTTGTACGCGAGAAAAATCACTTTTCAACACTCGCCACTCGTCCGCACCGAGTGTAATTCCGGTAAAAGTATTCGACAATATTTTCACCACTGGTGTAAGAGTACACGTAGAGTTCAACTCGAACGCGGCTACAATTGCTTTACCAAATGATTTATTTAAACCATACATAACGGGGTTCGCTATATACGGTGATATCGCATGAGGCTTAGCACCGTTATTTGCCATTTTTATTGCTTTCGTGTAGACTGTAACTTTTCGAATGAATCGTCGGTGGTGTTCATACTCCGTTTTATACAGATTTCCCCCACCACCTAGCTGCATCGCCTCTTCTTTTGATACTGCAAATCATATGCCTGAAAATTGCTAGCCAAT
>OZ012709.1:30444759-30514975 GCA_963942595.1 Cylloceria caligata | reverse complement strand
TTCTTATCTTTGAGATTTTTTACCTCTTGTTTGATTTCTTTCAGAGTTAATGGCAGAACAGATACCTCGTCAATTTTGTTTACAGGCGTTAAGGATTCATTATTTAGGCGTTAAGGATTCATTAGACGGACCGACTGTGCAACAGCACAATGCCGAAACGACGACATAGACCAAACAGGCAACCACAATACTGGTGAACGGACGAAATAGCCGAGCTGCGCAGGCTCTGCTTGGCAAACCGCCGACGAGTTACGAGGGCTGGGGGAAGACCCGAAAGGGAAAACCTCCAAACCACTTACAGGACGTCACGAAAAACACTTACGAACGCTATAAGGGACAGCAAAACGCGATGTTGGAAGAAGCTCTGCGAGGAGGTGAGCGAAGACCCCTGGGGAACCGGTTACAAAATTGTGATTGGCAAACTAGGGGCCCGAGTTCCACTTGAACTCAAAGATGCCGAAACCGCAGAACGGATTGTTAACGGACTGTTTCCGACTCACCCGATACGGACGAACGTGACAGACGACACGGAGGCCTTGGCGGCCCCCATATTTACCGCGGAGGAGCTCTCCAAAGCGACTGCCGCGATGAAGACTGGCAAGGCGCCGGGACCAGACGGAGTACCGGCGGAGATATTTCTTGACCTGTACAACACGAGCTTGACGACGGGAACGTTCAGTGACCGGTGGAAGACGGCAAGGCTAGTTCTTATCCCTAAAGGTAAGGGCGACCCCAATATGCCGTCAGCCTACCGGCCGCTGAGTTTACTCGACACAACGGGTAAACTCTATGAACAACTACTAAAACCGAGACTGACGGACGCGATACAGACCAGCGGAGGCCTCTCAGACCGGCAGTTTGGCTTCAGGAGTGGACGATCAACGATTGGAGCGATTCAAAAAGTGGTCGATTCCTTCCTGGATTTGGACAGACATTGCCATGCAGCGCGACCAATCGTTCTGCTGGCGACCTTGGACATCAGGAACGCGTTCAACTCGGCCAGGTGGGTTGACATCCTGGAGGCGCTTGAAGGCAACTTCGGGGTTCTAGCTTACCTGGCTCGGGTGGTGGGGGACTACCTAAAAAACAGACGGTTCACGTACGTGACGACTGAAGGACCAGTGACGAGACAAATCACCGTGGGGGTTGCACAGGGGTCCATACTGGGACCAGACTTTTGGAATGGACTCTACGACAGCTTGTTCAGGCTGGAATTGCCGCTTGGTGTTTTCCTCGTCGCTTACGCTGACGACGTGACGGCGGTGATCACCGAGCGGTCTCCAGACCTGGCACAGCAAAAACTGAACAAGACGATGTGACGAGTGGGCCGTTGGATGACGGACCACGGACTACAACTCGCGACAGAAAAGACAGAACTGACTTTCCTTAGCAGAAGACGCATACAGACGAGACTACCCATGTGGGTCGGGACGGACGAAATCGAGGCCGGAGGAGAAGTCAAGTACTTGGGAGTGACCCTAAATACGAAGATGACCTTCTAGCCTCATATACAAAGGACATGCCAGAAGGCGGCTAAGAGGATAGCATCCTTAAGCCGCCTAATGGCCAACACAAACGGGCCGAGACCGGGAAAACGACGACTCCTAATGACGACAGCCCACTCGATCCTCCTATACGGCGCGGAGATCTGGGCAGATGCCCTGAAGACAAAGAAGTACTGCCACGCAATGACGGCGGTACAGAGACAGGGTGCGCTGAGGATTGCCTGCTCCTATCGGACTGTCTCTGCACAGGCAGTCTTGGTGGTAGCCAGCGTAATCCCCGTGGACCTCCTAGCTTTCGAGCGAAAGAGGATCTACGGGAGAAGCGCGGACATAAGACGGGAGGATGCGGCAGTCGCGGAACGTGACAAGACGATACAGACTTGGCACGAACAATGGACAGAAAGAGCGACAGGCAACTGGACAAGACGACTAATAAAGGACCTGAGACCGTGGATCGAAAGGGATTTTGGGGACGTAAATTTTTACATCACCCAGTTCCTGACGGGACACGGTTACTTTAGACGGTACCTTTATAACATGGACAGAGTACGGACGCCAGACTGTAAGTACTGTGGACACGAACGAGACGACGCGGAACACACATTTTTTGTGTGCGACCGCTGGACAGGACTCCGACTGGAACTGGAGACGATTGTTGGCAGCATCACCCCGGACAACATTGTTCAGGTGATGCTCCACTCGACAGAATGGTGGCAACTAGTTGCCACCTATACAGAGACGATACTGCGACGAAAAAACGTAGACGGCTGCCTCACCTAACCGAGCAGACAGACTGACGTGACGCGACAGGTTACAGACAGCAAGACGAACGGACGAACACGGACAGAACCCCCAGCCAGAAGTAATACCAAAATAGTTCCTGGTCTGGGGGAGGACAACAAGGAGAGGGCGGTTTAGTAGGTAGGCCTATTTTTTTGGGAGTCCCACATACCTTCCCAGTTCAAAAGACTGGAGGATATCCGTAAAAAGGATTCCGCAACTCCTTGTATAATAACAATAATAATAATAATAATAATAATAATAATAATAATAATAATAATAATAATAATAATAATAATAATAATAATAATATCAGGAGTACAAATTGAAAATGCGGGATTTTATTCTATTTTTGAACGTTTATTCTGAAAAAATGGTAACAAATGAATTATTCAAAGTATTGTCCATCGCTAGCCACAACTTTTTCCCATCTTTCTGGCAATTTACGGATACCGTCGCGAAAAAATTCGGCCGGCTTGGCTGCTATCCAGTCATCGACCCATTTTTGGGCTTCTTCGTAAGAATGGAAGCGCTGGTCAGCTAGGCCATGTGTCATCGATCGGAAAAGGTGGTAATCGGAAGGAGCAATATCTGGGCTATACGGCGGGTGGGGTAAGACTTCCCATTTCAGCGTTTGTAGGTATGTTTTGACCGGCGCTGCAACATGTGGCCGAGCGTTGTCATGTTGCAAAATTACTTTGTCGTGTCTTTGCTCGTATTGTGGCCGTTTTTCTTTGAGTGCGCGGCTCAAACGCATCAATTGAGTTCGGTATAGTGCTCCTGTGATGGTTTCGTTCGATTTCAATAGCTCATAATACACCACACCCAGCTGGTCCCACCAAATACAGAGCATGAGCTTGGCGCCGTGAATATTTGGTTTGGCCGTCGATGATGATGCATGGCCGGGGTAACCGTATGATTTTTTGCGCTTCGGGTTATCGTAATGGATCCACTTTTCATCACCAGTGACAATGCGATGCAAAAAACCCTTCCGTTTTTGCCGTTCGAGCAGCAGTTCGCATGCAAAAAAACGGCGCTCGACGTCTCTCGGCTTCAGCTCATGCGGCACCCAATGTCCTTGCTTTTGGATCATTCCGAGGGCTTTTATACGATGGGAAATGGCTTGTTGTGTCACTCCCAATGAATCTGCGAGCTCTTGTTGAGTTTGACACGAGTCTTCATTGAGTATTGCCTCCAATTCAGCATTCTCAAACTTTTTCACTTGGCCCGGCCGCTCTTTGTCCTCAACGTCAAAATCACCACTTCTAAACCGCACAAACCATCTCTCGCACGTTGAAACCGATGGAACATGACTCGGATAAGCCTCGGAGACCAATCGATGTGCTTCAGCAGCACTTTTCTTCAAATTAAAGAAGTAAATTAAAACTTCCCGCAAATGCTGTTTTGTTGGCACGAAACTCGACATATTGAGAGCTCAAAAAAACTATGAATTTGACACTGCGACAAATTGACACATACTGAAAATTAAAGCTATAAGACGTAGCTTTGACATGAACATAGTCACAGTACTGCCTGATGCGTATAGCGTTAGTAACGCCATCTGTTATCAAACCCGCATTTTCAATTTGTACCCCTGATAATAATAATAATAATAATAATAATAATAATAATAATAATAATAATAATAATAATAATAATAATAATAATAATAATAATAATAATAATAATAATAATAATAATAATAATAATAATAATAATAATAATAATAATAATAATAATAATAATAATAATAATAATAATAATAATAATAATAATAATAATAATAATAATAATAATAATAATAATAATAATAATAATAATAATAATAATAATAATAATAATAATAATAATAATAATATCAATGATAATAATAATAATAATAATAATAATAATAATAATAATAATAATAATAATAATAATAATAATAATAATAATAATAATAATAATAATAATAATAATAATAATAATAATAATAATAATAATAATAATAATAATAATAATAATAATAATAATAATAATAATAATAATAATAATAATAATAATAATAATAATAATAATAATAATAATAATAATAATAATAATAATAATAATAATAATAATAATAATAATAATAATAATAATAATAATAATAATAATAATAATAATAATAATAATAATAATAATAATAATAATAATAATAATAATAATAATAATAATAATAATAATAATAATAATAATAATAATAATAATAATAATAATAATAATAATAATAATAATAATAATAATAATAATAATAATAATAATAATAATAATAATATCAATGATAATAATAATTTTTCGAGGGGTGGTGGAAAATCTTTACAAAGACAGAGAGGAGATACCGCACTCCTTAATAGAGTAGGATTTATACCCATTAAAGACCACTAACCCTTTTTCCAGATGTTGTGTAACGACCCCGGAACCGCTTCCGCATTTCGTCAGGGTCGTTCTGTTCCTTTCCTTTCCAGGCCTCTTCATTCTTCCTTCGGCTTTCCGCTTCCAGTGCGTGCGCCCAGATCTCCGCTCCATAGAGGAGAATCGAGTGCGTCACTGACATCAGAATCCGACGTTTGCTGGTCGTTGGTCCCCTCACGTTTGCTATACTCGGGTACGATTTACAGGGGCCAGAAAATCGCTCTTATCGAGATAGATGAAATAAAGGCAACAGAACTCATCCACAAAGGCAAGATCAAAGTTGGCTGGGTCAACTGTAGAATTAGGAGACGGATATCTGTAATACGGTGCTTCAGGTGCTTAGGATATGGGTATCAAGCCAAAAACTGTAGGGGCCCGGACAGAAGTTAACTGTGTTATAAGTGTGGTGAAACCGGTCATAAAGACGCTAAGTGCGATAGGGAAGCGCGGTGTGTTTCGTGCGCGGACAAAACGCAATCGTCCCACGTGCCGGGAACAGGGAAATGTGCCGCTTTTCGGAGAGCGCTGGAAAGTGCTGAAAACAGGAGCCCGAAATGACAAGGGTACTTCAAGGAAATCTGAACAGGAGCAGGACGGCCGACGACCTCCTTACACAACTGGTGCGCGAAAAAACATGTGATGGGATTATTATCAGTAAACAATATCGTGATAAAGTGAATGCGAACTGGTACGCGTACTAGGCACTGCAGCCATTTGGGTCCCGAATCTCGGAAAAGGCCGAGTAGAAGATCACGGAAGAAGAAACGGCTTTGTCTGGATTAAACAGAGGGACGTTTACTAGGTGAGCTGCTACTTCACGCCCAATGAAGGCATCGGGCAATTTGAAGAGAAGCTCAACAGCCTGGAAGACCAACTACGGGACATGGAAGGAAAAATCATCGTGGCTGGAGATTTGAATGCGCGAGCGATCGAATGGGGCATGCCGCATCCAGACGGCAGAGGCAGGCGAATAATGGAAATGCTTTCAAGATTAAGCCTCACAGTGCTCAACACCGGTTCGACTGCGACTTTCTGACATCCAGGCTACGGGGGAACGATACCAGACATTTCGTTTGCATCGGAACGCGCAGTGCCATGTGTGAGAAAATGGACGGTGATTGAGGACTTCACCAGCAGCGACCACCAATACATCACGTTCGAATTATTTAAAGAAGGAAACGCACCAAGGATCAACAGGGACCTACCAACAAGATGGAACGTAGCCAAAATGGACGAGACGAAATTGGGTATAGCGATACTCAACGGACGGAGAATCTCGACGCACGTTGAAAACCCAAGTCCAGAAGAATTGGTGGACGAAACGATGCAGCGAGTACCGCAAGCCTGTAGTGCGTCAATGCCGAGAAAGCAGCGACCAGCGAACAAGCAGGCAGCGTATTGGTGGACCGACGAGATCGCCAGTCAGCGAAAACGATGCCTCCGACTGCGAAGGAAAGCAACCCGAGCTCGAAGAAAGAATCCCGATGAGGCAGCGGTCATCGCAGCTCAATACAAAGGTGCAAAGAAGATCCTACAGCGTCAAATTGGCCGCAGCAAGACGGAGCGCTGGAATTCCATTATACAGGACGTAAATGGAGACCCGTGGGGATTGGGCTACAGGATAGTGACGCGGAAACTAGAAGCTTTCTCGGAAAGAAAGCATGAACCTGAATAGGATGAAAAACATCGTAGATACTCTATTCCCGACTCACCCACCGAGGACCGAGGAGGACGTCGACATCAGGATTGAGGACATTACGTTATTTAATGAGGAGGAGCTGATGGACGCCGTCAACTCACTGCAGAACAGAAAGGCCCCAGGTCCCGACGGCGTACCGGCAGAAGTGTTGAAGGCGGTGGCAGACGCCCGCCCGAAACTGCTTCTCGACATGTACAACTGCTGCTTGAAGAGCGGAGTTTTTCCCAAACGCTGGAAGACGCAGCGTCTGGTGTTAATCAGCAAAGCCAAAGGAGACCCTAACTCCCCGTTAGCCTACAGGCCACTATGCATGCTGGACACGGCCGAGAAATTGCTGGAGAGGATGATCAAGCCGCGACTACATACAGCAATACGGGAAGCAGGTGACCTGTCCGATAGACAATTCGGTTTCAGAAAGGACGATCCAGGGTAGACGCAGTTTAAAAGGTCATGAGGACAGTTGAAGCAACGCGGGAGAGCAACCATTACTCCCGAGAGATCGTGGTATTGGTTACACTCGACGTGAAGAATGCCTTTACATTAGCAAGATCGTGCGACATGATGCGGGCGCTAAAGGTACATTTCCCGGTACCAGCGTACCTCCTCGCGATGGTGGACGACTACTTGAAGGACCGAGTACTGCTCTACGACACACGAGAAGGACAACAGAGGAAAGTCATCACCTCAGGCGCAGCCCAGGGATCGATCCTCGGGCCAGATCTCTGGAACATCTCGTACGATGGAATTCTACGGATGGAAATGCCAGACGACACGTACCTGATAGGATACGCCGACGACGTCGCCGCAGTCATCACAGCAAGAGACCCCGAAGCGGCACAAAGGCGTCTTAACCAGGTCATGAGGCGGACGCACCAATGGATGGGGGTCCACGGCCTCAGCCTAGCCACGCAGAAGACGGAGATAGTAGTTCTCACTCGGAAGAGGATCCCGAACATACTGCGCATGCGCGTCGGAAACGAAGAAGTGGAAACGAAGGGTGCAGTGAGGTATCTCGGCATCACCTTAGACACCAAACTAACCTTCTAGGAACACATCAGGAAAGCGACAGACAAAGCGGCGACTATGGTCGCAGCGCTGAGCCGTCTCATGGCGAACGTGGGAGAACCAATGACCAGCAAACGCCGGCTTCTAATGTCGGTGACGCACTCGATTCTCCTCTATGGAGCAGAGATCTGGGCGGACGCACTGGAAGCGGAAAGCCGAAGGAAGCGTATAGCCGCGGTACAAAGAAGAGGAGCCCTGAGAGTGGCCTGTGCGTACCGAACGGTATCAGGACCGGCGGCCCTGGTCATTGCTGGAGTGGTACCCATTGAGCTCCTCGCGAGAGAGACGAAACGAGTCTACCTACGACGAGCTGAACACGATCGACAACAAATAAAGAAACAGGAGAGGAATCACACCATGGAGGTTTGGCAGGGCATGTGGGACATTGACGCAAGAAGAAGATGGAAAGCCAGACTCATCAAACATCTGGCCCTATGGACAGATCGTAAACATGGGGAAGTGACTTACTACCTGACCCAACTATTGAGCGGGCATGGCTACTTCAGCGCATACCTTCACAAGATCAGGACAGAGGAAAATCCGCGGTGTATCTACGAGGATTCTGAACGCGACGACGCTTATCACACCTTCTTCGAGTGTAATCGATGGAGGGATGAGAGGGAAAGGATTGAGGAGTCACTAAGTCTTATCACCCCAGAGAACATAGTGGCATCGATACTGATCAGCGCGGAGAAGTGGGATGCGGTGATCAATTTTGCCGAAACAGTTCTACGCCAGACGAAACAAGAAGAAAACAATAGAGTAATAGCCGGAGCAGACAACAACTTGTTGGACATCGTGAGCATAGTGAACAGTGCAGTGCGAGAAAATAGTGCCGAGTCCCGTGAACCACAGTGAAGTGTCACCGTCGAAACAGTTAGGGCATTAGCGTGTCAGTTAATGGAATTGGGCAGAACATCACAGCTTGTGCCGGACCGCGGCTATAAGCAAGCCGGAAAGAGTAAAAGGCCTGGAAGGCAAAGGAACAAAACGACTCTGACGAAATGCGGAATCGGTTCCGGGGTCGTTACACAACATCTGGAAAAAGGGTTGGTAGTTTTTAGTGGATATAAATCCTACACTATTGAGGAGTGCGGTCCCTCCTCTGTGTCTTTGTAAAGATTTTCCACCACCCCTCGGAAAAAAAAAAAAAATATATTATTAATATTATTATTATTATTATTAATAATACAAGGAGTTGCGGAATCCTTTTTACGGATATCGCCCAGCCTTTCGAACTGGGGTTGTATGAGGGACTTCCAACAAAGTAGGCCTACCCACTAAACCGCCCTCTCATTGTTGCCCTCCCCCAGACCAGGAACTATTTTGATATTACTTCTGGTTGGGGGTTCTGTCTGTGTTCGTCCGTTCGTCATGCTGTCTGTAACCTGTCGCGTCACGTCAGTCCGTCTGCTCGGTCAGGCGAGGCAGCCGTCTACGTTTTTTCGTCGCAGTATCGTCTCTGTATAGGTGGCAACTCTCGAGTTCAAGTCAGGGTCCTGTCCAGCGGTCACACACAAAAATGTGTGTTCCGCGTCGTCTCGTTCGTGTTCGCAGTATTTACAGTCTGGCGTCCGTACTCTGTTCATGTTGCAAAGGTACCTTCGGAAGTAACCGTGTCCGGTCAGAAGCTGGGTAACGTAAAAATTTACGTTTCCAAACTTCCTTCCGATCCACGGTCTCAGGTCCCTTACAAGTCGTCTCGTACAGTTGCCTGTCGTTCCTTCTGTCCATCGTTGTTGCCATACCTGAATCGTCCTGTCTCTTTCTGTCGTTGCCTAGTCCTGTCGTCTCGTGTCCGCGTTTCTCCCGTAGATCCTCTTTCGCTCGAAAGCTAGGAGGTCCACGGGGATTACGCCGGCTACCACCAAGACTGCCTGTGCAGAGACAGTACGATAGGAGCAGGCGATCCTCAGCGCACCCTGTCTCTGTACCGTTGTCATTGCGTGGCAGTACTTCTTTGTCTTCAGGGCATCTGCCCAGATCTCCGCGCCGTAGAGGAGCATCGAGTGAGTCGTCGACATTGAAAGTCTCCGTTTCTTCGGTCTCGGTCCGTTCGTGTTTGCCATCAGGCAGCTTAAGGATGTCACCCTTTCGGCCGCCTTCCGGGCTGTCCGCTGTACGTGAGGCCAGAAGGTCATCTTCGTATCTAGGGTCACCCCCAGGTACTTGATTTCCCTTCCAGCCACTATCTCGTCTGTCCCGACCTTCATAGATTGTCTCGTCAGTGTGCGTTTCCTTGTGAGAAACACCAATTCCGTCTTTTCCGTTGCGAGTTGTAGTCCGTGGTCAGTCATCCATCGTCCGACACGTCTGATCGTCTGGTTTAATTTGTACTGTGCTAATTCTGGAGACCGCTCGACGATCACCGCCGCCACGTCATCGGCGTATGCGACGAGTTGAACATCTCGCGGGAGCTCCAGTCTCAGCAGGCTGTCGTAAATCCCGTTCCAGAAGTCTGGTCCCAGTATGGATCCTTGGGCGACCCCCGCGGTGATCTGTCTTGTCGCCTGTCCTTCGATTGTCTCGTAGGTAATCCGTCTGTTTCGTAGGTAATCTTTCACTACTCGGGTCAGGTATGGTGGAGCCCTGAAGCCGTTTTTAAGCGTCTCCAGTATGTCCTCCCACCTGGCCGAATTGAAAGCGTTCTTAACGTCGAGTGTCGCCAGTAGCACAATTGGTCGCGCTGCGTGGCAATGTCTGTCTGTGTCTCGGAAAGAGTCTACCACCTTCTGGATGGCTCCAATCGTGGACCGGCCCTTCCTGAAGCCAAACTGTTGGTTGGATAGGCCTCCCCCGGTCTGTATCGCGTCCATTAGTCTTGGTCTAAGTAGCTGTTCGTAAAGTTTTCCTGTCGGGTCCAGTAGGCTCAGCGGCCGATAGGCTGACGGCGTGTTGGGGTCGCCCCTACCCTTGGGGATAAGGACTAGCCTCGCCGTTTTCCATCGGTCACTGAAGGTCCCCGTTGTCAAGCACGTGTTGTATAGGTCGAGAAATATATCCATCCTCAGGTTGACCATCAGTCGGACAATCTCTGCCGGTACCCCGTCAGGTCCTGGTTTTTCCCCATTTTCATCGCGTTGGATGCTCTGGTGAGTTCCTCCGCAGTGAATTTGGGGGCTGTCGGTGTTCCGTTGTCATCCGTTGCGTCCGTCGGTATGGGGTGTGTCGGGAAAAGTCCGTCCACAATTCGTCGAGTGGTTTCAGCATCTTTGCGTCCTGGTGAGACCCGGGCCCCTAATTTACCAGTCACGTACTTGTAACCAGTGCCCGACGGGTCCCAGTTTACCTCCTCGCAGAGCTTCCTCCAGCACTGCGTCTTGCTGTCTCTGATAGCGTTCGTCAGTCGTTTCCGTGCTGTCTTGTATTCAGCCTGGAGGGTTTCCCTTTCAGGTCTCCCACCAGCCCTCGTGGCCCGTCTTCGGTTTGCCAGACAGATCTTCCGGAGTTCGGCGATCACGTCCGTCCACCAATATTGTGGTTGTCTGCGTTGTCCGTAATGTCGTTTTGGCATAGTGCTATTGCACAGTCGTTCCGTCAGTTTGGCCGTTTCGTCTACCAGTCTTTCCGCCCTTAGCCGGCCTGTCAGCTTTGGGAAGACGTTTGTTATCGGCGCCGGAGTGGCCGCCAGCTCTTTCGAAAACTTCCGTACGTCAAGTTTGTTCGTATTCCACCGCGGGGGGCGCTGAATCCTCGTCCGTGTCGTCGTTGTCTGTTCTCCCACTTCGAAGACGATGTACTGGTGGTCGCTGGCTGTGTAGTCCCCAGCCACCCTCTATCGCCCTACCCGTGGCAGTATTCTGTCTGACGTCATCGTTACGTCTGGTATGGAGTTCCCAAATCCTGGTCGTCTGTATATCGGTGTGTTCCCCGTATTTGCCACCACTAGGTCTAGCCTTGCGGCCATCTCCAGTAATAGTTGTCCCCGTCTGTTCGTCACAGTCATGCCCTACTCGACCGCCCTCGCGTTGAGGTCCCCCGCGACCACGATGTCACCAGGCAGATCCCTAATTCCGTCTTCGAGGAGCGCCACCCTTCTCCTAAACTCTGCCGCGATGCAGTTCGGGGTCAAGTAGACACTGACGTAGGTGACAGCGCCGACCTTAGCCCATACGAAGTCTTCGCCTGCGCCGCGGTCAGTCATCCGGGATCGGACGGCACCCCTCACCCAGATAGCAGCTGTCTCGTTTTCGTTTGTGATCCACGTCTGTGTCGTCCGTTTCCTGTACGGTTCACACAGTATCAGTATGTCGGCGTCGTGTTCGTCGGCTATCTGAGGTAGAAGCATGTCCGCTGTCCTGCTCCGGTTCAGGTTTCCCTGAACTACGGTGTCCATCTTCCGGCCTCCCTTTTGCGCTCCTCCAGCGCAGCCCGGAACACCGCACATCTCCCGGTTCCCGCGAGGAGCGCCGCGTCTCCGTGCCCCGCCTCAGAGCACAGAGGGCAAGCCGGTCTGTTTTTACAGACCGTCGCGTAATGTCCCGTCTCGCCGCATTTCCTGCAGCTTTTTGTCCGATCCGTGTTCGTGCAGTTCGTCTTTGTGTGTCCGCAGCCCAGGCACTTGTGGCATTTGGTCACGGTCAATCGCTGTCGCAGTCGGCATCGCACCCATCCTATTCCAATCCGGCCCCGGCCCAGCAGCACCTCGGCTTCCCGCGACTCAAGGTCGCAGACCGCCATGTACTGCTCGGCCCGGTTCGGGCCGAAGATTTGGACACCAAAGTCGCCGTCTCGTCCCGTTTCTCGTCTCAGCGCCCGTATCACGTTCTCCGCGGTGGTAACGCAGTCCAGGTCCATGATCTCCAGTTGCGCCCTGGAAGTCACGGTCCTTACGCTGCCCGTGTCCCCAACCGCGTCCCGTAGTGCGCGCTAAAACTGTTCTCGTCCATCCGTGTCTGTCTGTATCTTGATGAGACACCGTCCGTCTTTGGTCTTCCTTAGAGCCGTCACCTGTACATGACTGCTCGTCGGGTCGACCGTCGTCCTTATCTTCCGTACGATGTCCGAGTACGTGTTGTCTTTCCCAGGTTTGACCAGTACAGCCGTTCCCCTATGTTTGGGGGTCGGTCTGCGCCTTTCAGCCTGGGTCGGTACGTTCGTCTTGTCCGTCCTGTTTTTCGGTTCCGTCGTTTTTTTTTTTTTCTTGTTTCCTCACGGTTGTCCAGGTTTCAGCCGCCTCCGTTCTCGGGGGTTGCTTCTGCCGGGCCTCTGGTGGGGTCTTTGTCGCCTCCCGTTTCCGTTTCGTCGGTCGCGTCGCCGGTTCCGTTGTCTCCGTTTCTGTCTCTGTCAGGTCGTCTACCATTATTCGTCCCTTCGAGGCTGTCCTGCTTTGCATGCTTAGCACAGCGTCGGCGGCCTCAAGAATCGTCTTAATGCTGGTTTTTACCGCCATATTCATATTTTTCTGTATTGCCGCTGCCTCGTCCATTTTCGTCGCGGTCTCATGAATGAGTTGTAATAACTCTGTCAAATCGGGTTCGTTCTTATTGTCATCGTCGAATGAGGAGGTTTCAGGTTCTTCTCGATGCCTCCTTATATTTCCGATGACAGGTGGAACCGTTTTACCCTCTTCCATGGGTGGCGGTGTCGTTTCTCTCTTTCTAAATCTTAATTTCTTTGTCTTCTGATGTAGGGATCGATCTTCGGTGCCTGTTGACGAACATGACTGAAGTCTACTTCTCTTTCTTAGGTTGACATTTTCGATCACGCTCGTCAAGCTATCATCGTTCGACTCTCCCCCGATATAGTCCGTCGCGAGTTCTCCGATTGTCCTGAGCTCCTCCTCGGTCGATGTTTTTACCAACTCCTTCTTCTGTTTAGGTTTTATTTCTTTTAAAAGTTTCTCCATATTCATCCCACGAGTAGGTCGGAATGTAGGTCCGCCTAGGCAGAGCCGCCTTGTCCAGGTAAGGTGTAAAAATTGCAGGGTTCCACCCGGTGCCCTGCAGGGATCGTTCGCGACCGCTTCAGTTTACATCATTGCGGCCATGCAGCCGTAGGCACGATGCCTTCCACCGTAGCTTTTGATGTTGTGTGTTTTTAGTCTGCCTGCTCTCCCTGGACCTGTCCGGCAAGGTTAAACCTGCCAGGGGCCAGAGCCCTGCCGGCCGAGCTCCAAAGTTCATTGCAGAAACGCAAGCCCCCCTCCGCCGCGGCAAGGCGACACACTTGGGAGGGAAAAATGTGGAACGCTTCACGATTTTGCATGTCATCCTTGCGCAGGAGCTATGCTAATCTTCTCTGTATCGTTCCAATTTTAGTATATGTACTGCCGAAGCAAGTACTTATTATTATTATTATTATTATTATTATTATTATTATTATTATTATTATTATTATTATTATTATTATTATTATTATTATTATTATTATTATTATTATTATTATTATTATTATTATTATTATTATTATTATTATTATTATTATTATTATTATTATTATTATTATTATTATTATTATTATTATTATTATTATCATTATTATTATTATTATTATTATTATTATTATTATTATTATTATTATTATTATTATTATTATTATTATTATTATTATTATTATTATTATTATTATTATTATTATTATCACAAGGGTGAAATTCTGCTGAAGCTAGGCAGCAACCAGAAGAATAAGGACGTCTTCACCAAGGCCCTGAGAGATGCACTAGGGAGTACGGGCAAAGTCACCGAACTCATCCCGAAGATGACCCTCGAGATTAGAGACCTTGACGGAGCAACTGAAGAAGAAGATGTGCTTGACGCCTTGGCACGCGAGTACCCGGGTCAAGTAGTTTTATGCTAAAGTCCGAGTGCCCAAAACGATTTACAGGGGCCAGAAAATCGCTCTTATCGAGATAGATGAAATAAAGGCAACCGAACTCACCGACAAGGGCAAGATCAAAGTTGGCAAGGTCAGCTGTAGAATTCGGAAACGGATATCTGTAATGCAGTGCTTCAAATGTTTGGGGTATGGGCATCAAGCCAAAAACTGTAGTGGTCCGGATAGAAGTAAACTCTGTTATAAGTGTGGTGAAACCGGTCATAAAGGCGCTAAGTGCGATAGGGAAGCGCGGTGTGTTTTGTGTGCGGACAAAGCGCAATCGTCCCACGTGCCGGGAACAGGGAAATGTGCCGCTTTTCGGAGAGCGTTAGAAAGTGCTAAGAACAGGAGCCCGAAATGACAAGGGTACTTCAAGGAAATTTGAACAGGAGCAGGACGGCCGACAACCTCCTTACACAACTGGTGCGCGAAAAAAAATGTGATGTGATTATTATCAGTGAACAATATCGTGATAAAGTGAATATGAGCTGGTACGCGGACAATCTGGGCACTGCAGCCATTTGGGTCCCGAATCCCGGAAAAGGCCGAGTAGAAGATCACGGAAGGGGAAACGGCTTTGTCTGGATTAAACATAGGGACGTTTACTACGTGAGCTGTTACTTCACGCCCAATGAAGGCATCGGGCAATTTGAAGAGAAGCTCAACAGCCTGGAAGACAAACTACGGGACATGGGAGGAAAAATCATCGTGGCTGGAGATTTTAATGCGCGAGCGATCGAATGGGGTATGCCGCATCCGGATGGCAGAGGCAGGCGAGTAATGGAAATGGTTTCACGACTAAGCCTCACAGTGATCAACACCGGTTTGACTGCGACTTTCCGACGACCAGGCTACAGGGGAACGATATCGGACATTTCGTTTACATCGGAACGCGCAGTGCCATGTGTGAGAAAATGGACGGCGATTGAAGACTTCACAGGCAGCGACCACCAATACATCACGTTCGAATTATTTGAAGGAGGAAACGCACCAAGAATCAGCAGGGACCTATTACCAAGATGGAACGTAGCCAAAATGGACGAGAGGAAACTGCGTATAGGGATACTCAACGGACGGAGAATCTCGATGCACGCTGAAAACCCAAGTGCAGAAGAATTAGTGGACGAAACGATGCAGCTAGTACTGCAAGCGTGCAGAGCATCGATGCCGAGAAAGCAGCGACCAGCAAACAAGCAGGCAGCGTACTGGTGGACAGACGAGATCGCCGATCAGCGAAAACGATGCCTCCGACTGCGAAGGAAAGCAACCCGATTTCGAAGAAGGAATCCGGATGAGGCAGCAGTCATTGCGGCTCAATAAAAAGATGACAAGAAGATCCTGCAGCGTCAAATTGAAAGCAGCAAGACGGAGCGCTGGAATTCCATTATACAGGACGTGAATAACGACCCGTGGGGATTGGGCTACAGGATAGTGACGCGGAAACTAGAACCTTTCTCTGAAGGAGAGAGCATGGACCTGAATAGGATGAAAAACATCGTAGATACCTGTTAGATAATCAGCTGGCGCACGGCGATCGATATTCGCCGTGCGTCGACCTGTTGCTGTGCTCAAGCACACGTCGTTTGGTTGAGCCGAAGATAGCCGAGGCAGGGCTTCGCGAAGCCGAGGATGTGCCTCGTTGGCACGCCGCGTCGAGCGAGAGGATGTCTCTCTCGCTTGACTTCGGTTTCGCTCACCGGCTATCTCGCTCAACTGACTTCAGCGCTCAACGTTAATTTCATATTCTGCAGCCATATTGAAAATACAGTCATTTTTTTGCTACGACATCGAGGAACAGCGCACCATTTTCTTGGACTTTTCTCGTTGCTTTTCGCTTTGGACGCTCTCATCACACTCAACAGGACTCAAAATCAGGTACGAGTACGTTGCTATAATTTACCGCAAATTCAATGGTAACGAGGAGTTGCATGCTCATCGGTACATCTACATTTTTGGCCTCACTTTTTGGCGGCATTGCAGCACATGTCAAGTCACATTTTTCTCACCATAATTTGCCGGTATAATTAATATAATTATGCAGGTGTACTATATTCACTGTGCTTTTCCCCAGAATATCTGCTGGAAGAGTACAGCGGCTATACACTGCTCATTTTGTGCATCCTCATTATGTGTTGTATTGTGCTACGCAGTGCTGCCTGCGTAGCTTGTCTCATACGTATAGAGCACTCAAGCAATGTCAATTGCAAGTGCTCACATTTGTTCGCTGCAACCTCTCTGCATTAAGCTGCAGAGAGTTTGCTGTGAATTATAATAACACCTTACGCACTCATACATCTCACTGCGTTGCATGCTCCGCAGCACTGGCTGCGGTGCGTACAACGTTCTCAGTACTCAGAGCACACAATTGAATTAATTGTGTGCTGGCTCTCAGCTCAGACAATCAAATCCAGTTTACTTATTTAAATTCAATTGTTTATTCTCAGTTTTTTGGTGCATTTATTTATATTATTTTGTATTTTTTCTAAATTTGGTCTTTAATTTATCTATTCTCACTTTAAGTGTTTGCTCAAAATTATATGATTTGTTTGTAGTTATGCGGAAGGTTCAATAAACCACTTTCTCTAATTTAACATCTATGTGTCTGGTTTATTCTCACTCTGTCATCGAGTGAAGCTTCATTAGTTTCAATATATTTCAGATCTGTCAAATACCATCACCAGGCGGATTCTCAAACATTTTGGTCCTTCGAGCCGGATCTTCGACTCGTACAGGGTAGAACCAGGGTTTCTACCTTCCGCACACATCAACTCTTACGCTCATCTCGACTTGGACTCTGCAAACCAGCTACGCAGACGTCACATTTTCTCATCAGCCAGCATCACAGCGCTTCAATTTCGTAAAGTAGAACCTCTGCGGAGCACTCCATTTCTTTTACTTGTTCGGCTTAAGGGGGCTCACAATGTCCGAGGGTAGTCCTACAGGCAGCGGGGTGGCGCCTGGCGACCTTCAGGACAAGAAGACATTGTCGGCTCCGGATCCCGTCGCGGCTGCGAAGAGGACCCGATCACCTGCTCGCCTACCAGGCGATCTGGCGATGAAGGTCCAATCGCAGCAGCGACGGGTGGAGGCGCTGCGATTTATCATGACCACCATTGAGGACCAGGAGGAGACTCTCTCCCTGGCCCCCCTCGAGGCAATGCTTGAGCAGGTGGACGAACTCCACGGAGAATTCAGGAGGGAGCATTTGCTTCTTGAGGCTTCGTGGCCGCTTGCCCACCAGGAGCACGAATATTTTCAGCGTGATACGCAAACTCTCGAGGCCAAGCTAACCCTTCACAGCAAGATGGCTGCGGGGAGGATCAGGGAGAGACTCGGTCAGGTCCGGCCTGCTGCACCAGTGGTCACGGCGCCGGTGTCACGGACGAAGCTGCCGGACATCAAGCTGCCGACCTTTAAGGGCGCCTATTGGCCGGGTGGCCGGCGTTCCGGGAATTGTTCTCGTCGTTGGTCATCCGGAACTCTAGGTTAGCCGACGTCGAGCGGCTGGTGTACCTATGCACCTGCGTCACGGGCTCGGCGGCCGCACTCATCGACGGATTCGCCCTCACCGACGAATCTTTTACTTTGGCGTGGGACACACTGGTGTCCCGCTTTGAGAACAACCGGCTACTGGTGCAGGAGAGGTTGGACGCACTTTTCGCTCTCAAGCCTGCTGAGCGTTCGCTCGCAGCCACCGTAACGACCGTCTCCGAGGCCTACAAAGTCCTCACTTCGGTGGCAACGAAGGAGGAACTTTTCGATTGCGTGATGGTACGACTGCTTGGTCAGCAGTTTGACCAGACCACACGCGAGGCCTGGGAGACGGCGTTAGGACGCTCATCAGAGTTCCCGACCTTTGCGAGGATTGAGGAGTTCGCGGAGACGAAGATTCGGGCTCTGGAGATGGCGAAGGCCACTCCAAAACCGATTAGCTCCGGTCGGACGTCTTCCGCGTGCCCTCCTCCCGCAAGGGCCGGGACTCAACGCGCATCGGCGCATCACGCGGGTGGCACGGCCCGCGGCGCTCCGCCATCAAATACCAACGCGTCCGCGTATCCATGCGACTGCTGCCAGAATTCTGGGCACTTCAATGTGATGTGCCCGGAGTTCCGTCAGCTCTCCGTGGCGGCGCGGCGCAAGATGGCGGAGAAGTCGCGGTTGTGCTACAACTGCTTGGGACGGCACAATGCTAATGCATGCCGTTCCACACGCAGTTGTAAGGAATGTTCAGGGCGGCACCACACGATGCTGCATCTGGCAGCGCCCCCTGCAACCTCTTCCAGCACTCAGCCTGCGCAGCCCTCAACGTCAACACAATAGGGTGTTGACGCAGTCGTCCACTCATCGGTACAGCTCACAAGGAAATGCTCAACATTATTAGCAACTGCACTCATACACGTCCATACATTGGCATCAACTCATCAGGCAAGACTTCTCATCGATCCTGGATCAGAATTAACGTTTATCACGGAAGAGCTCGTCTGTAAACTCAATATTACACGTAAGCACTCGTCAATTTCGATCACAGGGATCGGTGGTAGTCACTCAACTCGCACACGTGGTTCGGTACAACTCACAATGTGCTCCATGCACACGAAAGAGAAAGTCACGGTCTTGGCTCACATTCTCGACACGATTACAACTCATTTGCTATCTTTTGAGTCACCAGCTCGCACGTGGCCTCACATAGTGAAGCTGAAGCTGGCAGATCCGGACTTTCTCACACCACGACCGATCGATATTGTAGTTGGAGCAGATATTTATGGTCAGGTGATTAAACCTAACATTATGAAGGGCTCTTCATCTTCGCCAATTGCACAATTATCAATATTTGGTTGGCTCATTATTGGACCTATTAACTCATGTCAATCTGATGCACTCACTGTTTATCATGCTGCTGTGCAACTTGATGATCAGGAATTACAGAACGTGCTCACAAAATTCTGGGTTCAAGAAGAGCCACCAAAGGACACGGTCGGTCAATTCACACCAGAGGAGCAGAAATGCGAGGATCATTTTCGCGACACACATCAGCGTGATTCTACAGGCCGATACATTGTTCGGCTTCCACTTACATCTTCTCCTGCGAATCTGGGAACTTCATACTGTAGAGCACATCAGTGTTTGTTGCACACCATTCGAAAAATCTCAAAAAATGCTGAATACGGTCAGCTCTACTCAAATTTCATGGTCGAATATGAACAACTTGGTCACATGGTGAAGGCTTCGAAATCATCTACAAATAAAATTCATTACTATCTGCCTCACCACGGTGTATTGAGACCAGACAGTGTTTCCACCAAGTTAAGGGTGGTATTCAACGGTTCTAGCTCAACATCTTCTGGAAAGTCTCTCAATGACATCATGCACACCGGACCTAATTTGTTGCTCAATATTTCGGACGTTCTCATCTGGATCCGTCACCACAGACACATCTTTGCCACAGACGTTACCAAGATGTATCGTCAAATCAAAGTTCATCCTGATGATTGAAATCTTCAGCGAATTTTGTGGATTGATGCTCAAGATAACCCTGTGCCGTATCAATTAACAACAGTGACATACGGTACAAAGGCTGCGCCATTTTTGGCATTTAGAACTCTCATGCAGCTCACTAAAGATGAAGGTCATCGGTTTCCTCTCGCTGTGCCAGCTATCATGTTTGGCAGGTACGTGGATGACATCTTTGGAGGGGCGGATTCAACTCATGAACTTATTGAAATTGCTCAACAGCTCAAGGACTTGTGCATGGCGGGCGGTTTTCCGCTCGCCAAGTGGCACTCGTCGGACCGCACGGTCTTTGCTAATATTTCACCATCATCGTCAAGCTCAGCTATCTCAATGGACGACTGCGAAGCCAAAATTCTTGGACTGACTTGGCTTCCTAGTGAAGACATGTTCACATTCTCATCCCGGTTCAACTCAGCTCAAGATAATTTCACAAAACGCCTCGTTCTTTCCGAGGTAGCTCAACTCTTTGATCCACTCGGTTTCGTCTCACCGATTGTGATTAGAGCTAAAATACTCTTGCAAGAGCTTTGGCTTCACAAACTCAGCTGGGATGAACCACTGCCATCTCAGGTCTCAGCACGATGGACTGCAATCAGAGAAGATCTCAAAAGCCTGGCCAGGCTCTCAATTCCTCGTTGGTTCAATACATGGAGCAACTCAACAGTGGAATTGCATGGCTTCTCTAATGCATCTCAATTAGCCATGGCAGCAGTGATCTACATCACTGTCGACTCAATGTCCACAGGAAAGGTGGCTTCACTTATCTGCTCAAAAACACGCGTGACACCACTCAAGAAGCTCACCATACCACGGCTTGAACTGACAGCGGCACTGTTACTAGCAAAATTGGTTGCATACGTTCAATCCACGCTCAAGGTCAAGGTCTCATCTACTCACCTGTGGACGGACTCATCGGTAACTCTCACCTGGATCAAAGCACATCCTGCTCGGTGGAAAGACTATGTCCGACACCGAGTATCACAGATACAAGAACTCACACCCACTGATCATTGGCGTCATGTCGCAGGCACAAGCAATCCTGCAGATTGTGCATCACGGGGTATCTCAACAGCTCAATTGGCCTCTCATCAATTGTGGTGTTCGGGTCCACCGTGGATGGTGAAACCGATTGAATTTTGGCCGAAAACCTCAACTGATTCTGAGAATTTGCACAATCTGGAAGCCCAGCTGGGGTTAGCTCTGCTCGCGGCAACTGTGACGCCAGAGTACCATTGGGAACTCATTTATCGCTGTTCCTCACTCACAAAATTGTGTCGTCTCACCTCGTTTTGCGTCAGAGTAGTGGCCAGAATGAGGAAGAGGTTAGAAACGGCAGGAAATGCTCCTCTCACAGCAGAAGAGATAGCTGCAGCAAATGTTTTTTGGACACGAGCTACACAAGCCGTGTTTTTCAGACACGAGTTACAAGTACTGCAGTCAGGCTCTTCTCTTCCTTCCTCTCACCCCTTCAGTCGACTAACAGCATTCATTGACCAAGAGGGTGTACTCAGAGTAGGAGGTCGCCTTGCTCAATCAGCACTCACATATGAAGGAAGACATCCTGCCATTCTACCTCGTCACTCTCGATTCTCAACTCTCATCATTGATCAGGCTTACGTGTGGACTCTGCACGGAGGCACTCAGCTCACATTAGCCCAAATAAGGCTAACACATTGGATAGTCGGCGGAAGGGCTCCTGTAAAATCTCACATTTTACATTGCGTCGTGTGTGCTCGGTAAAAGGGAGTTCGGGCTCAACAATTGATGGGTCAGCTTCCTCTAGCACGAGTCACTCCAACACGCGCATTCGCTCACACAGGAGTTGAATACGCCGGCCCTCTCACACTCAAAACTTGGAAGAGGCGAGGAAGTAAAACACACAAAGGCTGGATCTGTGTTTTTGTGTGCCTCACCACTTCAGCTTTACATCTCGAAGTCGTTAGTGACTACTCAGCTGATGGCTTCTTCTCAGTGTTCAGGCATTTCTCAGCTCGGCGTGGTATTCCTCACACGCTATATTCTGACTGTGGCACAACCTTCATTGGTGCTCATAAATCAATACGTCAGATGTTCAGGAAGGCCTCTCAAGAACATCAAATCATCGCTTCTTTTCTCGCAAATCAGCAAATTGCGTGGAGGTTCAATCCACCTGCAGCACCACACATGGTTGGAAAATGGGAAGCAGCTGTAAAATCTGTTAACTTTCATCTGCGGCGAACGGTGGGTGATACAGCACTCACGTTCAAAGAACTCGCAACGCTACTGGCCCAGATCGAGGCCATACTCAACTTAAGACCTCTGGAACCACTCAGCGATGATCCTGATGACTCATCAGCACTCACGCCTGGACACTTTCTCATCGGTGAAGCTTTTACCACGGTCCCAGAGCCAACGCTCGAGAATTTATCACTCTCACGGCTCTCAAGGTGGCAATTGTTGCAGCAAAAGGTACAACAATTTTGGCGACAATGGTCCGCTCATTATCTACAGCCGCAGCAGTCCATATCAAAGTGGCATCACCCTAATAATAACATACAGGTTGGTTCTTTGGTTCTGCTCACGGATGAGCGCTTTCCACCGTGCAAGTGGCCAATTGCACGAGTGACGGCGTTGCATCCGGGCAAAGACGGGCTCACCAGGGTGGTGACACTTCGAACTGCTACGACCACGCTCACCAGGCCAATCTCAAAACTGGCTGTGCTGCCTGTTTCTTCCGACTGACAAAACCATAACTAATCATCAACCCCGTTGCTGATGGCGGGCGGAAATGTTGGATAATCAGCTGGCGCACGGCGATCGATATTCGAGATAGCCGGTGAGCGAAACCGAAGTCAAGCGAGAGAGACATCCTCTCGCTCGACGCAGCGTGCCAACGAGGCACATCCTCGGCTTCGCGAAGCCCATGCCTCGGCTATCTTCGACTCAACCGAACAACGCGTGGTAGAGCAGCGCAACAGGTAGGCGCACGACGATTATCGATCGCCTTGCGCCGGCTGATTTTCCAACACATGCTCATCGGTACATCTACATTTTTGGCCTCACTTTTTGGCGGCATTGCAGCACATGTCAAGCCACATTTTTCTCACCATAATTAGCCGGTATAATTAATATAATTATGCAGGTGTACTATATTCACTATGCTTTTCCCCAGAATATCTGCTGGAAGAGTACAGCGGCTATACACTGCTCATTTTGTGCATCCTCATTATGTGTTGTATTGTGCTACGCAGTGCTGCCTGCGTAGCTTGTCTCATACGTATAGAGCACTCAAGCAATGTCAATTGCAAGTGCTCACATTTGTTCGTTGCAACCTCTCTGCATTAAGCTTCAGAGAGTTTGCTGTGAATTATAATAACACCTTACGCACTCATACATCTCACTGCGTTGCATGCTCCGCAGCACTGGCTGCGGTGCGTACAACGTTCTCAGTACTCAGAGCACACAATTATATTAATTGTGTGCTGGCTCTCAGCTCAGACAATCAAATCCAGTTTACTTATTTAAATTCAATTGTTTATTCTCAGTTTTTTGGTGCATTTATTTATATTATTTTGTATTTTTTCTAAATTTGATCTTTAATTTATCTATTCTTACTTTTAGTCTTCGCTCAAAATTATATGATTTGTTTGTATCAGGAGTACAAATTGAAAATGCGGGATTTTTTTCTATTTTTGAACGTTTATTCTGAAAAAATGGTAACAAATGAATTATTCAAAGTATTGTCCATCGCTAGCCACAACTTTTTCCCATCTTTCTGGCAATTTACGGATACCGTCGCGAAAAAATTCGGCCGGCTTGGCTGCTATCCAGTCATCGACCCATTTTTGGGCTTCTTCGTAAGAATGGAAGCGCTGGTCAGCTAGGCCATGTGTCATCGATCGGAAAAGGTGGTAATCGGAAGGAGCAATATCTGGGCTATACGGCGGGTGGGGTAAGACTTCCCATTTCAGCGTTTGTAGGTATGTTTTGACCGGCGCTGCAACATGTGGCCGAGCGTTGTCATGTTGCAAAATTACTTTGTCGTGTCTTTGCTCGTATTGTGGCCGTTTTTCTTTGAGTGCGCGGCTCAAACGCATCAATTGAGTTCGGTATAGTGCTCCTGTGATGGTTTCGTTCGATTTCAATAGCTCATAATACACCACACCCAGCTGGTCCCACCAAATACAGAGCATGAGCTTGGCGCCGTGAATATTTGGTTTGGCCGTCGATGATGATGCATGGCCGGGGTAACCATATGATTTTTTGCGCTTCGGGTTATCGTAATGGATCCACTTTTCATCACCAGTGACAATGCGATGCAAAAAACCCTTCCGTTTTTGCCGTTCGAGCAGCAGTTCGCATGCAAAAAAACGGCGCTCGACGTCTCTCGGCTTCAGCTCATACGGCACCCAATGTCCTTGCTTTTGGATCATTCCGAGGGCTTTTATACGATGGGAAATGGCTTGTTGTGTCACTCCCAATGAATCTGCGAGCTCTTGTTGAGTTTGACACGAGTCTTCATTGAGTATTGCCTCCAATTCAGCATTCTCAAACTTTTTCACTTGGCCCGGCCGCTCTTTGTCCTCAACGTCAAAATCACCACTTCTAAACCGCACAAACCATCTCTCGCACGTTGAAACCGATGGAACATGACTCGGATAAGCCTCGGAGACCAATCGATGTGCTTCAGCAGCACTTTTCTTCAAATTAAAGAAGTAAATTAAAACTTCCCGCAAATGCTGTTTTGTTGGCACGAAACTCGACATATTGAGAGCTCAAAAAACTATGAATTTGACACTGCGACAAATTGACACATACTGAAAATTAAAGCTATAAGACGTAGCTTTGACATGAACATAGTCACAGTACTGCCTGATGCGTATAGCGTTAGTAACGCCATCTGTTATCAAACCCGCATTTTCAATTTGTACCCCTGATAGTTATGCGGAAGGTTCAATAAACCACTTTCTCTAATTTAACATCTATGTGTCTGGTTTATTCTCACCCTGTCATCGAGTGAAGCTTCATTAGTTTCAATATATTTCAATGTGTTAATCAGCAAAGGCAAAGGAAACCCTAACTCCCCGTCAGCCTACAGGCCACTGTGCATGTTGGACACGGCCGGGAAATTGCTTGAGAGGATGATCAAGCCGCGACTACATACAAATATACGGGAAGCAGGTGACCTGTCCGATAGACAATTTGGTTTCAGGAAAGAAATATCAACGGTAGACTCAGTTCAAGAGGTCATGAGGACAGTTGAGGCAACGCGGGAAAGCAACTATTACTCCCGAGAGATCGTGGTATTGGCTACGCTCGACGTGAAGAATGCCTCCAATTCAGCAAGATGGTGCGACACGATGCAGGCGCTAAAGGTAAATTTCCAGGTACCAGCGTACCTCCTCGCGATGGTGGACGACTACTTGAAGGACCGAGTACTGCTCTGCGACACACGAGAAGGACAACAGAGAAAAGTCATCACCTCAGGCGCAGCCCAGGGATCGATCCTCGGGCCAGATCTCTGGAACATCTCGTACGATGAAATTCTACGGATGGAAATGCCAGATGACACGTACCTGATAGGATACGCCGACGACGTCGCCGCGGTCATCACAGCAAGAGACCCCGATGCTGCCAACAATCGTTTCCAGTTCCAGTCGGAGTCCTGTCCAGCGGTCGCACACAAAAAATGTGTGTTCCGCGTCGTCTCGTTCGTGTCCACAGTACTTACAGTCTGGCGTCCGTACTCTGTCCATGTTATAAAGGTACTGTCTAAAGTAACCGTGTCCCGTCAGGAACTGGGTGACGTAAAAATTTACGTCCCCAAAATCCCTTTCGATCCACGGTCTCAGGTCCTTTATTAGTCGTCTTGTCCAGTTGCCTGTCGCTCTTTCTGTCCATTATAAGTGTTAAGTCTGTATCGTCTTGTCGCGTTCCGCGACTGCCGCATCCTTCCGTCTTATGTCCGCGCTTCTCCCGTAGATCCTCTTTCGCTCGAAAGCTAGGAGGTCCACGGGCATTTACGAACGCAACCACCAAGACTGCTTGTGCAGAGACAGTTCGGTAGGAGCAGGCGATCCTCAGCGCACCCTGTCTTTGTACCGTTGTCATCGCGTGGCAGTACTTCTTTGTCTTCAGGGCATCTGCCCAGATCTCCGCGCCGTATGGGAGGATCGAGTGGGCTGTCGTCATTAGGAGTCGTCGTTTTCCCGGTCTCGGCCCGATTGTGTTGGCCATTAGGCGGCTTAACCCTTTTAGTGCCGGGCGAAATAGAGGTGCCTATGCGAGAAAAACCGGCCGAATTTCACAGTTTTACAAGGGTTCGGGAAAATGCTTATAAAAACCAAACGAGAAACGATATTTACATGATTCAAAAAGCTGCGTATTATAGATGAAATACAGAACTAAACAATGACATTAGTTTTTTTGTACTCATATAGAATTATAGAAAAAACAAAGGTATATATGTTTATAAATGAAGTAAAAGTTGAGTTCTCTCGTACAAAACGTATTTGCACATACAAACAGCCATCTTTTCACCATAATTTTATATGGGTCAATTATTATGAAGCATATACTTTGTATTTCCAATATATTTTGTAACAAGATAAACAATATTACATAACAAAAATAAAACATAACTTGAAGGTACACGGTAGGCGCCAGGCGGATTATCTCTTACTCTCTTATTACGTTTCGCTGCGGCAATGCGATGTTATTTTGTGTCTATAAAACACTGTCGACAAGTACCGATAAGGGTCCAACGCCACAGCGATTTACGCCGCAGATCGAATATCGCCTGAGTGGCGACCATCGGTGTTTATGTTTATATGACTTTCGGTACCTCCAAGCGATAGGAAAAGGTCGTCGTCCACAAAGAGTTAAAACGAAAAACTATTTTTTTTTAATTCTCTCATAATGAAATTAGATCATTTATAACGTATTACAAATTTATTTTGAGATAGAGTTCTCCCGCAATGCGAATAGTGCGAATATATCGGCGCGGACCGATATATCGGCTCTGGCACTTCTCGCCAGTGTAGCAGGAACCGATATATCGGCTCCCGGCACTTAAAGGGTTAAGGATGCTATCCTCTTAGCCGCCTTCTGGCATGTATTTGTATATGAGGCCAGAAGGTCATCTTCGTATCTAGGGTTACTCCCAAGTACTTGACTTCACCTCCGGCATCGATTTCGTCCGTCCCGACCCACATGGGTGGTCTCGTCTGTATGCGTCTTCTGCTAAGGAAAGTCAGTTCTGTTTGTTCTGTCGCGAGTTGTAGTCCGTGGTCCGTCATCCAACGGCCCACTCGTCGCATCGTCTGGTTCAGTTTTTGCTGTGCCAGGTCTGGAGACCGCTCGGTGATCACCGCCGCCACGTCGTCAGCGTAAGCGACGAGGAAAATACCAAGCGGCAATTCCAGCCTGAGTAAGCTGTCGTAGAGTCCATTTCAAAAGTCTGGTCCCAGTATGGACCCCTGTGCAACCCATGCTGTGATTTGTCTCATCACCGGTCCTTCAGTCGTCACGTACGTGATCCATCTGTTTTTTAGGTAGTCCCCCACCACCCGAGCCAGGTAAGCTGGAACCCCGAAGTTGCCTTCAAGCGCCTCCAGGATGTCAACTCACCTGGCCGAGTTTAAGGCGTTCCTGATGTCCAAGATCGCCAGCAGAACGATTGGTCGCGGTGCATGGCAATGTCTGTCCAAATCCAGGAAGGAATCGACCACTTTTTAAATCGCTCCAATCGTTGATCGTCCCCTCCTGAAGCCGAACTGCTGGTCTGAGAGGCCTCCGCTGGTCTGTATCGCATCCGTCAGTCTCGGTTTTAGTAGTTGTTCATAGAGTTTACCCGTTGTGTCGAGTAAACTCAGCGGCCGGTAGGCTGACGGCATATTGGGGTCGCCCTTACCTTTAGGGATAAGAACTAGCCTTGCCGTTTTCCACCGGTCACTGAACGTTCCCGTCGTCAAGCTCGTGTTGTACAGGTCAAGAAATATCTCCGGCCTCAGGCGAACCATCAGCCGGAGAATCTCCGCCGGCACTCCGTCTGGTCCCGGCGCCTTGCCAGTCTTCATCGCGGCAGTCGCTTTGAAGAGCTCCTCCGCGGTAAATATGGGGGCCGCCGGGGCCTCCGTGTCGTCTGTCACGTTCGTCCGTATCGGGTGGGTCGGAAACAGTCCGTCAACAATCCGTTCTGCGGTTTCGGCATCTTTGAGTTCAAGTGGAACTCGGGCCCCTAGTTTGCCAGTCACAATTTTGTAACCGGTTCCCCAGGGGTCTTCGTTCACCTCCTCGCAGAGCTGCTTCCAGCATCGCGTTTTGCTGTCCCTTATGGCGTTCGTAAGTGTTTTTCGTGACGTCTTGTAAGTGGCTTGGAGGTTTTCCCTTTCGGGTCTTCCCCCAGCCCTCGTAACTCGTCGGCGGTTCGCCAAGCAGAGCCTGCGCAGCTCGGCTATTTCGTCCGTCCACCAGTATTGTGGTTGCCTGTTTGGTCTATGTCGTCGTTTCGGCATTGTGCTGTTGCACAGCCGGTCCGTCAGTTTGGCCGTCTCATCCGTGTGTCTTTCCGCCCTTCGCCGGCCAGTCAGTTCAGGGGGGACTTTCGTCATTGGTGCTGGTGCTGCCGCCAGCTCCTCCGAAAATTTTCGTAAGTCGAGTTTGTTGAGGTTCCACCTCGGGGGGTACTGGGTCCTCGTCCGTCTCGTCGCCGTTTGTCCTGCCACTTCGAAGACAATGTACTGGTGATCGCTGGCCGTACAGCCGTCGAAAACCCGCCACTGTCCTATCCGTGGCGATATTCTGTCCGATGTCATTGTGACGTCAGGGATAGAGTTTCCAAACCCTGGTCGTCTGTATGTCGGTACGTTTCCCGTATTTGCTACTACCAGGTTTAGCCTTGCGGCCATCTCCAGCAGCAGCCGTCCACGTTTGTTCGTTGTTGTCATTCCCCACTCGATCGCCCGCGCGTTGAGGTCTCCCCCGATGATAACGTCTCCAGGCAGATTCCTGATTCCGTCTTCAAGGAGCGCCACTTTCCTCTCGAAATCCGCCGCGGTGCAGTTGGGTGTCAGGTAAACGCTGACGTAAGTGACAGCGCCGACCCTTGCCCAGACGTAATCGTCCCCGACACCGCAGTTAACTATTCGAGATTGGGCAGCGCCCCTCACCCAGATAGCTGTGGTCTCTGTCTCGTTCGTAATGTACGTTTGTGTCGTTCTTCTCCTGTACGGTTCGCACAGGATCAGAATGTCGGCGTCATGTTCGTCAGCTATCTGTGGTAGTAGCATGTCTGCTGTCCTACTCCTGTTCAGGTTTCCCTATTATTATTATTATTATTATTATTATTATTATTATTATTATTATTATTATTATTATTATTATTATTATTATTATTATTATTATTATTATTATTATTATTATTATTATTATTATTATTATTATTATTATTATTATTATTATTATTATTATTATTATTATTATTATTATTATTATTATTATTATTATTATTATTATTATTATTATTATTATTATTATTATTATTATTATTATTATTATTATTATTATTATTATTATTATTATTATTATTATTATTCTTATTATTATCATTATTGGTGGATGACTTGGCCAACGTAGCATACAAAGCAACAAGCGAGGTGAGCCGTCATCCTACTAGAACACGAGGAAACAAGGGTGAACTGATTTACAACGCACTGATGTTGAGTCTCCCTCATAATGGGACAGATATCAGTGCAAATGAGGAGCAAGACAGCTCGATAGAGCAACACCGAGCAGCTCTACAGTAGAAGATCTCGAAGGCTGACCTTGGCGATGAAGAGGAGATACGGCGCCTTCAATGCCTTGCAAAGCATGGACATCAAACAAGGATTGCAGAAGCTGGAGGAATCCTTGGAAGCCATTTCAGCATCCAGATTAGAGAGGAAGAAGATCGAAGCAGAATTGCGAAAAATACCAGCGGGAGGCAGACGACTAGCCTCACAATCTTCGAATGGAAGAATCCAGAGGTCACAACACCCAACCAGCCCAGGAGGAAGATCTCCTGTACAACGGGCGGAGAAAAGACCTAAGCATGGAGAAACGGAAGGTGAGTGGCAAGAACCTCGCCGTAGAAAGGAGAAAGGAGGCGCGGTCAAGGCCAACAATAGGAAAGCCAGAAGAGCTGCAAGGAATGACGAGGAAACACCGGCGACGAGGATGAAAACAACTCCACCGGAACGCCAGGGAACTCCACCAAGGAGATACTAACTCCACGTCAGCCTACAGGCCACTGTGCATGCTGGACACGGCCGGAAAATTACTGGAGAGGATGATCAAGCCGCGACTACATACAGCAATACGGGAAGAAGAAGACTTGTCCGATAGATAATTCGGTTTCAGGAAAGGACGATCTACGGTAGACGCAGTAGAAGAGGTCCGTTGCTGCTTGATTAGCGGTATATCCAGCACGAGCACTACCACGTTGCCTTCGCTGTAGGCCTTGGTGTCTGCCAGTCGCATAAGAGTTGACACTTGGTCGTGCGCTATCGCGACTGGGATGCTACTGCCCAGCGGTATGTATGGCACTGCGTTGACGAGATTTCTTGCGAGTGTTCGTGGTGGCTGCGACGTTGCTCTTACCTTACCGCTAGCTATGTCGTCCACCAGCCGCACTAAGTCCTGTACGTCGCTGATTAATGCCTCGACTGCGATAGTTATGGCATTGAGCATCTCGTCCAAGTGTTGGAGTCTCGTTACGTAGTACAGGTTGTCGTTAAGCGTGCCATTGATACGCTGTATCTGGGCCAGCGGAGTCTGTTTGTTGGCCTGTATATGATGCGCGCTTTCGTCGTATAGGCTGAGCGTGGTTCTTATAACTTGAATTTAGTTTTTCAACCCTTCCTGCAGGGTCTGGTGGGAAGCTTTGACAAGCGAAATTTCTTCACGGAGATCCCATGCCTCGGCGGCGTCCATGTATCCCGTGATGGCCTTGATTATGCTTCCGAGGCCGTCGATCAGTCCTCTGCGCTCTCTGACGGGGCGCGTCGCGAGGAGGTCGTGTATAGTCAAAACCCCCATCTCTATTCTACTTTTTAACCTCAGGACCAAGTCGGTTATGATGAGACATACATCGTTAACGCGGGTTTCGCGTTCGCACATCTCCGTCAGATGTTGTAGACTTTCCGTTATCTCTGTTTCTCGGTGCATTAGTACGGCGAGATCTAACCTGATGACCAACCGCCACGTCGAATGGATTATCGCGAGGTTTCCAATGTTTTCATAGTAGATACACGGCGTGCTGGAAAAGGTGCTGACGACGTAGTCAGGGGGATGCTGCGAGGCTACGGTTAGTCCACTCTCCACCGCGATTAACCTGCAATCAGATGAGGGGAGGAAAACGTGAGAATGCTTGTTGCGTTAGTTCTCCTTCTTCTTTGGTCTCGCCCGTTTTGTTGGGCGAGGGCTTCTTTTGACTCATTCTTATTCTATCAGTCCAACTGCGAAGATGTTGAAGATGTCCTTCTTTGTGTTCGGCTTTCATAGAGCGGTTGCCTGCAGGGGGAAAGAATTAACCCCCGAGGCACTTGATATAGTGGTGAGCGCTCTTTTTTCCTCGGCGTTGGCCGTTTGCCGTCGCCGTGAGGGTTGCCGTCGGGCAGTTCATTTTTTGTGGGGCGTGGGGCCCTGGGTCGATGACGATGATGAGCCCTATCTTGACTTCGTAGGCCTACGTCACCTATTCGGGGAGGGGCCTCTGATTGGAGGGGAGTCCCGCGTGTGGGCCTGGATACTAATCTTGATGAAAATTTTATAATGTGCGAATCATTCTGAGGAAGCTTAGTTCTCATTGAAGCTCCTCACCTAGCACTCTTCGTAGCTCCCAAACCCACATTGACTTACTTAGTTTTATTTGGGTTTAGTGCTCGATAAAAAGCTTCAGGCGGTTCGCGTGCACCGCCTGAGTTTTCCGTCCCTTCCGGACGATGTAGTTGACAGGAGGCAGGACGGCCGGCGATACCACGCGCCGTATCTACCGGACCGCAGAACCGTAGCCCTCGCCCCTACGCTAAGACTGAGTGAAACCACTCGTAAAACCAAACACCTCACCGTGCAAAGATTAGCGCAATAGGCCCTACCCCCAATAGGCCACACTACTGAAATGGCCCAAGACGCCAAGAACGCCACAATACGGGGAAAAGACAAAAGAAATTATGGAACCCTCGAGGTTACACAAATCCTCGAGACAAAACAACAGGGTACCGTCACATGAGTCTTCCCTACACACCCCCACTCACGAATAAACATTAACATTAGGAAAAACACATAAACCAAGCCAATCTCTCACCAAAACTAAAGAATAAATAAGTATCAAGGCATCCTGTTGGATAATCAGTTGGCGCACGGCGATCGATATTCGCCGTGCGTCGACCTGTTGCTGTGCTCAAGCACACGTCGTTCGGTTGAGCCGAAGATAGCCGAGGCAAGGCTTCGCGAAGCCGAGGATGTGCCTCGTTGGCACGCCGCGTCGAGCGAGAGGATGTCTCTCTCGCTTGACTTCGGTTTCGCTCACCGGCTATCTCGCTCAACTGACTTCAGCGCTCAACGTTAAATTCATATTCCGCAGCCATATTGAAAATTCAGTGACTTTTTGCGACGACATCGAGGAACAGCGCACCATCATCTTCGACTTTTCTCGTTGACTTTTCGCTCAGGACGCGTTCATCATGCTCACCAGGACTCAAAACTCAGGTAAGAGTACACCGTTACAATTTAACGTAATTCAATGACGGTGAGGAGTGAACTACACATCGGTACATCCTCATAAAGGTCTCACACTGTGGCGTGCTCTGCAGCGCGGGCTGCACCACGTTTTCACTCAATTATTAGCATGCTCGATTAATATAATTGTGTGTGTTTTACAAATTCACTGCACTTTCCCCCAATTAAACTTGCTGGGAAAGTGTTGTGAATTCAGTCTAACCATTTGTGTATCCTCAAGCTCACATTTCAGTGCTCTGCAGCGTAGATAGCTGTTCTCACATCCTTTCACAGCACTCAGGCAATTCAATTGCAATTGCTCTCATCTATTCACTGCAACTTCTCTTCGACAAAACTGCTGAGAGCTTGCAGTGAATAATTTACACATTCTACGCACTCATTTTTCTCTTAGCGTGGTGTGCTACGCAGCACTGACTGCTGTACGTGCACCACTCTCAATACTCACAGCACACAATTAGTATAATTGAGTGCTGGTTCTCAGTTCCGACATTAAATTCAATTCAGGCATTTTTGGTTATAATTGTAATTCTCAGTTTTTTGGTGTATTTATTTTTTATATCAATTTTGTATTTTTTCTAAATTTTTTTTAATGCAAATATTTTCTAAAAACTTGACATTTTTCTTGTAAGAAGTGGAAGGTAGAATAAACCACTTCCTCCAAATTCCATCTACTAGTCTGGTTTTATTTCCACCCTGTTGTGAATGAAGTCTCATATCTTTCCAATATATTCACAGGTTCAAGATCTGTCAAACAACACCATCAGACGGATTTCTCAAACATTTGGTCCTTCGAGCCGGATCTTCGACTCAAGCATACAGGGTAGAACCAGGGTTTAACTACCTTCCGCTCGCATCTCTTGACTCATCTTGACGTGGGATTCTGCAGATATTCCTCGTAGTCTCACCTCATCAACTCATCCTGGTACTCGTCAGCCAAGCAGTTTGGTAAAGTAGCGCTTTGCGAAGTATCTTCGTTCTTTTGTATCGTTCCTGTGTCCCACTGTCATCCTTGCGCACCATGTCTAAGCGCGATCTACCAAACAATGGGACCTTAACGATAAATGTTCATTGCAAGTGTCAGATGGAACGGCACCGGGCACCATTACCAAACGAACGAGTACCACCAGCTAACCTCGTCGGAGGACAACCCGACAGCTCAACGAGCTCTAGCACTCACAGCGGAGCCCTCCAGCCTAGCTCTGCAGTATAACCGCTACACGTTGATCGACTCGTCGCAGTACTACATTTACATCTTGGGGTATCGTACAGCTCTGCGGAGTTTTATTTTGCTTCTTTCTGTATGTTAGCATTAACAGTGCTCAAATGTGTATCGGCTATTTGCAAAGATGTAGAGTTTGCACATATTAATTAGTGCACTCTCTCGTAGTATTATAGCAGACAGAGGCAAGCGAGCTCAGGTCGGTGACGGAGTCGAGTGAGCTTCTGGTAAGAAGCTCCTGGTGTCACAGCCTACGCAATCAACTCCTCGCTCACCAGTGAATCGTCCACCAAACCTGGTGACTTCCGCTTATTGGCCTGATCGACAGTGTATTTCGCGCATGTCGTATTCTTGGATCGTCTCCTCGTGTAACATGATCGTTACGCCACTCTAACGCAATCAACCAGCTCTACGCGGTCATCGTCAGCGAATCTTGCCCTGGCAAAGGTTGGCATTCACCAATAAAATGTGCACTATGCGACAGCAAGCTCCGACACCGTTCAATCACACAATACACAGTTGTCAACACAGTAGGGTGTTGACGCAGTCGTTCTCTCATCGATTCAACTCACAAACACATGCGCAACCTTATTAGCAACTGCACTCACACATTTACACATCGGCATTGACTCACCAGGCACGACTTCACGTCGATCCTGGATCGGAATTGACAATTATTACGGAAGAACTCTTCCATAAACTCAACACCACACACAAGCACTCATCAATTTCGATCACAGGGATCGGTGAAAGGCACTCGACGCAGACACATGGCTCGGTTCAACTCACACTGTGTTTACATACTCCAGGGAGAAAGTCACGGTACTGGCTCAAATTCTCAACACGGTTACTACTCACTTGCCGTCTTTTGAGTCACCAGCTCGTACATGGCCTCACATAGTAAAGCTGAAGCTAGCGTACCCTGACTTTCTAACACCACAACCGATCGATATCATGGTTGGAGCAGATATTTATGGACTGGTTATTAAACCCTATATTCTCAACGGCACATCATCTGCGCCTGTTGCACAATTATCGATATTCGGGTGGCTCATCATTGGACTATCTAACTCATGTCAATCTTACGCACTCACTGTTCTTCATGCTGCCATGCAACATGATGATCAGAAATTACAGAACGTGCTAACGAAATTTTGGATTCACGAAGAGCCACCAAAGGACACAGTTGATCAACTCACACCAGAGGTGCAGGCATGCGAGGATCAGTTTTGCAACACGCATCAGTGTGTTACTACAGGCCGATACATCATTCAGCTTTCTCTCACATTTTTGCCTGTAAACCTGGAAACTCAGACTCAAACGCACATCGGTGTCTGCAGCACATTATACGCAAA
This sequence comes from Cylloceria caligata, assembly GCA_963942595.1. NCBI lineage: Eukaryota > Metazoa > Arthropoda > Insecta > Hymenoptera > Ichneumonidae > Cylloceria > Cylloceria caligata. The sequence goes on along the minus strand of OZ012709.1, from coordinate 30,479,836 downwards.
TTCTCAAAGGATGCTGAATACTGTCAGCTCTACTCACAATTCATGGTCGAATACGAACAACATGGTCACATGGTGAAGGCTTCGAAATCATCTACAAGTGAAATTCAATACTATCTGCCTCACCATGGTGTGCTGAGACCAGACAGCATTTCCACCAAATTAAGGGTGGTATTCAATGGTTCTAGCTCAACATCTTCTGGAAAGTCTCTGAATGACATCATGCACACTAGACCTAATTTGTTGCTCAATATTTCGGACGTTCTCATTTGGATCCGGCCACATAGACACATCTTTGCCTCTGACATTACAAAAATGTATCGTCAGATCCGCGTTCATCATGAGGATTGGAATCTTCAAAGGATTTTATGGAAAGATGATCAACTCAACCCTGTGCCGTATAAATTAACAACCGTGACACATGGTACAACAGCATTAACAGGTGGGTTCAACTCATCAACTTATTGAAATAGCTCAACAACTCAAGGACTTGTGCATGGCGGGCGGTTTTCCACTCGCCAAGTAACACTCGTCGGACCTCAAGGTACTTGCTAATATCTCATCATCACCGTCAAGCTCAGTTATCTCAACGGACGACTGCGAGACAAAATTCTCGGCTTGACTTGGCTTCCTCATGAAGACAAGTTCACATTCTCATCACGGTTCAACTCAACTCAGGAAATTTTCACCAAACACCTCGTTTTTTCCGAGGTGGCTCAACCCTTTGATCCACTTGGTTTCGTCTCATCAGTTGTGATAAGAGCCAGGAGACTCTTGTAAGAGCCTTGGCGTCACAAGCCCAACTGGGATGGTCCACTGCCATCCCAGGTCTCAACACGAAGAATTGCAATCAGAGAAAATCTCACTTATCCGGCCGGAATCTCAATTCCTCGGTGGTTCAACACATGGAGCAACTCAACAGTGGAATTGCATGGTTTCTCTGATGCATCTCAATTAGCCATGGCAGCAGTGATCTACATCACTGTCGACTCAATGTCCACAGGAAAAGTGGCTTCACTTATCTGCTCAAAAACACGCGTGGCACCACTCAAGAAGCTCACCATACCACGGCTTGAACTGACAGCGGCACTGTTACTCGCAAAATTGGTTGCATACGTTCAAGCCACGCTCAAGGTCAAGGTCTCATCTACTTACCTGTGGACGGACTCATCGGTAACTCTCACCTGGATCAAAGCACATCCTGCTTGGTGGAAAGACTATGTCCGAAACCGAGTATCACAGATACAAGAACTCACACCTACTGCTCATTGGCGTCATGTCGCAGGCACAAGCAATCCTGCAGATTGTGCATCACGAGGTATCTCAACAGCTCAATTGGCCTCTCATCAGTTGTGGTGGTCGGGTCCACCGTGGATGGTGAAACCGATTGAATTTTTGCCGAAAGCCTCAACTGATTCTGAGGATTTGTACAATATGGAAGCCAGGCCAGGGTTAGCTCTGCTCGCGGCGACTGTGACGCCAGAGTACCATTGGGAACTCATTTATCGCTGTTCCTCACTCACAAAATTGTGTCATCTCACCTCGTTTTGCGTCAGAGTAGTGGCCAGAATGAGGAAGAGGTTAGAAACGGCAGGAAATGCTCCTCTCACAGCAGAAGAGATAGCTGCAGCAAATGGTTTTTGGACACGAACTACACAAGCCGTGTTTTTCAAACACGAGTTACAAGTACTGCAGTCAGGCTCTTCTCTTCCTTCCTCTCACCCCTTCAGTCGACTAACAGCATTCATTGACCAAGAGGGTGTACTCAGAGTAGGAGGTCGCCTTGCTCAATCAGCACTCACATATGAAGGAAGACATCCTGCCATTCTACCTCGTCACTCTCGATTCTCAACTCTCATCATTGATCAGGCTCACGTGCGGACACTGCACGGAGGCACTCAGCTCACATTAGCCCAAATAAGGCTAACACATTGGATCGTCGGCGGAAGAGCCCCTGTAAAATCTCACATTTTACATTGCGTCGTGTGTGCTCGGCAAAGGGGAGTTCGGGCTCAACAATTGATGGGTCAGCTTCCTCTAGCACGAGTCACTCCAACACGCGCATTCGCTCACACAGGAGTTGATTACGCCGGCCCTCTCACACTCACAACTTGGAAGGGGCGAGGAAGTAAAACACACTAAGGCTGGATCTGTGTTTTTGTGTGCCTCACCACTTCAGCTTCACATCTCGAAGTCGTTAGTGACTACTCAGCTGATGGCTTCCTCTCAGTGTTCAGGCGTTTCTCAGCTCGGCATGGCATTCGTCACACGCTATATTCTGACTGTGGCACAAATTTCATTGGTGCTCGTAAATCAATACGTCAGATGTTCAGGAAGGCCTCTCAAGAACATCAAATCATTGCTTCTTTTCTGGCAAATCAGCGAATTGCGTGGAGGTTCAATCCGCCTGCGGTACCACACATGGGTGGAAAATGGGAAGCAGCTGTGAAATCTGTTAAATTCCATCTGCGGCGAACGGTGGGTGGTACAGCACTCACGTTCGAAGAACTCGCAACGCTGCTGGCCCAGATCGAGGCCATACTCAACTCAAGACCTCTGGAACCACTCAGCGATGATCCTGATGACTCATCAGCACTCACGCCTGGACACTTTCTCATCGGTGAAGCTCATACCACAGTCCCAGAGCCAACGCTAGAGGATTTATCACTTTCATGGCTCTCAAGGTGGCAATTGTTGCAGCAAAAGGTACAACAATTTTGGCGACAATGGTCCGCTCATTATCTACAGCGGCAGCAGTCCATATCAAAGTAGCATCACCCTAATAATAACATAAAGGTTGGTTCTTTGGTTCTGCTCACGAATGAGCGCTTTCCACCGTGCAAGTGGCTACTTGCACGAGTCACGGCGTTGCATCCGGGCAAAGACGGGCTCACCAGGGTGGTGACACTTCGAACTGCTACGACCACGCTCACCAGGCCAATCTCAAAACTGGCTGTGCTGCCTGTTTCTTCTGACTAACAAAACCATAACTAATCATCAACCCCGTTGCTGATGGCGGGCGGAAATGTTGGATAATCAGCTGGCGCACGGCGATCGATATTCGCCGTGCGTCGACCTGTTGCTGTGCTCAAGCACACGTCGTTCGGTTGAGCCAAAGATAGCCGAGGCAGGGCTTCGCGAAGCCGAGGATGTGCCTCGTTGGCACGCCGCGTCGAGCGAGAGGATGTCTCTCTCGCTTGACTTCGGTTTCGCTCACCGGCTATCTCGCTCAACTGACTTCAGCGCTCAACGTTAAATTCATATTCCGCAGCCATATTGAAAATTCAGTGACTTTTTGCGACGACATCGAGGAACAGCGCACCATCATCTTCGACTTTTCTCGTTGGCTTTTCGCTCAGGACGCGCTTATCATGCTCACCAGGACTCAAAACTCAGGTAAGAGTACACCGTTACAATTTAACGTAATTCAATGACGGTGAGGAGTGAACTACACATCGGTACATTCTCATAAAGGTCTCACACTGTGGCGTGCTCTGCAGCGCGGGCTGCACCACGTTTTCACTCAATTATTAGCATGCTCGATTAATATAATTGTGTGTGTTTCACCAATTCACTGCACTTTCCCCTAATTAAACTTGCTGGGAAAGTGTTGTGAATTCAGTCTAATCATTTGTGCATCCTCAAGCTCACACTTCAGTGCTCTGCAGCGTAGATAGCTGTTCTCACATCCTTTCACAGCACTCAAGCAATTCAATTGCAAGTGCTCTCATCTATTCACTGCAACTTCTCTTCGACAAAACTGCTGAGAGCTTGCAGTGAATAATTTACATATTCTACGCACTCATTTTTCTCTTAGCGTGGTGTGCTACGCAGCACTGACTGCTGTACGTGCACCACTCTCAATACTCACAGCACACAATTAGTATAATTGTGTGCTGGTTCTCAGTTCCGACATTAAATTCAATTCAGGCATTTTTGGTTATAATTGTAACTCTCAGTTTTTTGGTGTATTTATTTTTTATATTAATTTTGTATTTTTTCTAAATTTATTTTAATGCAAATATTTTCTAAAAACTTGACATTTTTCTTGTAAGAAGTGGAAGGTAGAATAAACCACTTTCTCCAAATTCCATCTACTAGTCTGGTTTTATTTCCACCCTGTTGTGAGTGAAGTCTCATATCTTTCCAATATATTCACAGGTTCAAGATCTGTCAAACAACACCATCAGACGGATTTCTCACACACATCCCCTAAACCTAGGAACTCACAAAAACTAGAATATCATAAAAACCAGCGAGGAGCATAAAAAACTTCAAGAGAAAAGCAATTTTGGCAGAAATTAATCAAAAATAAGACAAACTAACTTTCACGAGGTAGGCAAAGACCCACATTTGACGAAAATATCAAAAAACCATGATTGAACCACAAAAAACATCACAAGAAAGTTTGAACCTTCAGCACGTGGAGACTCAACATCATCCAACAGAATTCAACCTCGCTAGAACCTCGGTTCAAACTCCAGGAAGACAAAGATCCGGCTAAATATAGAAACTCAAGACATAACGGAACACCTACACGCCACCCCGCACCTCCCTCACCCAGTGAATAAGGTGCGACAAACATCACGTCACCTACCACAAAACACCTCCCAGGGGGTTCATTTACTAAACTATATAAACCGTGCCAGGACAAGCCTCAGGGCTCTTGTTGGAAATTACTTTTCAAAACGAAGTGCTGCTCGACAGTTCACCTAGATTCTATATTATAAAATTAACGTGTATAAGAACAAGTGTTCTTTCGATCAATTGATTCCCCTGCATTGCGCTTCGCCGTCAGTTCACCAAACGAACTAATTAGGATACTCTGTTAGGAATAAAGCTCCTCTGCATTGCGCTAAGCCGCTCCTACTCACAGCGTCAGGGCACTCTTCCATTAACGTGTCCCCACGCATAGCGCAGTGGCTACTCGTCTTTTGGAGAGTGAGAAAGCCCGTGTGTCACTAGATCAAGGGAGTGGCATCCCGACTTAATGCACCGCGCGCACAAATTTCGTAGGTGGTATCTGCGTGGGTAAGACTACGCCAGGGCCAGCGGCCAACTGCCCCCGGTCACGTATGGATATCTCGGCAGCTCACGTTAATAAGAAACCAAGTCGTAAGCCCCTTAACGGCACGATAAGGTACCTTAAACTAACGTGAATAAATGCCTCAGTATCCGGGGTACAGGACAGGCTAGTTGGTTATCGCTGCGAACCCGGTGTCTTGCGCGAACAGTGAGCTATAGCTAGGGACCCAAACAATAGCAAAGACTAGTACGATAGGTAGGTAAATTCACAGTCCCTATCTAACACTACACTGCTCGTGACCCGACACTAAACTCACCGCGGAAACACCCAGCAGGGCGGAGCCTCGAAAGACGAACCACGCGAACGGTCACACCTAACAAGAAAGCGTTACAATAGCATATCACCATCAAAATATCCTATAATTATACAAGGCCGACCGGTGTATCTAATGAACGCACCACGGAACGCTCCGTCTGAGGACAAAAGCGGGCAATTAGACCTAGAAGGCCACCCACCTTGTAAAATCGCATAGACACACGCGCAATCACACAATTAACCAATCGAATGTAGAACTCCGGACGTGCAATATCCTTTCATCACACGAATAGTAAAATCAGAACTAAAAATTACTGGAAAACGTGCCGCATACGTAACTTTAGGATAATCGCGAAACGCGATAAACCCAGATTGATAAATTGAGTGTTAAGCTCCATATGCGCGATATCTCATCGCCATACGAATAATAGAGTTGAAACCCGAAAATACTGAAATTATTCCACATACGTAATTATAAGAAGAGGATAGCGTAAAACCAGGACCTGATTGAGTGTTAAGATCCATACGCACGATACTAGATCGTCGTACTAGATAACAAAATTCCATTGCGATGGGAAATAGGAAGCCGTGCGCAGAGATAAAATCGCAACAGAGATAGTTGACACCACCTCCACCTATCGAGGCCAATCCTTGCGATCTCCTTACAAACACTACAAAACCAATCAGCGCCTTAAGCACAATCAAATTAAAGAATTACCCACCAAATACGAAGACCAATGATGAAAGGGTTTTCTTTTGCTAGCGCGCAGGTCTCTGCTGGGCCGTTAGCGTATTCAGTCTCATTGTCCCCAATGGGCGGGCATCCGTATCAGCTCGACCCGTTCCTGCAGTTACTGTGTTTTTTTTTCGGCTTGCTCCCGGAGTCCCTCGGACGTCGGGGCTGCTGTGTTGTCTGAGCTGGCTTGCTCTTGTTCTGTGACAAACTCTTCCTGCAGTCTTTCCACACGTGGCCCTTCGTTTGACAGTAGTTGCATACGATGTCGACGTTGTGTATGAATTTATTTTCACTGGGCATCGGCAAGCTCACTCTTCCTGATCTCCGGGTGCAATCCCGTGCCACGTGCCCTGGCTTCCCGCAGCTGCAATCATTTTTTCGATACCAGGATGGTGCGCTTTGGGACCTTCTGGGGTAGATTGATACTCAGCATACCGCTCCCTTGGGCTGCACCACAATCGTACTTTCTGTTGCTCCCGTCACGGACTCATGGAGGGTGGTGTAATTGCGATCTCACCAGAATCTGGACCTGCCCATGCAGTCCATTCTCGAAGTTGGCCTGGGCTCTCTTCCGCGTTATCTTTTCGATGATGCGCATTTCCGACATCGTTGTGGCTTTTCCTCGTCTTTCCTCGCAGAGCTTTTCTATTATGTCGACGGTAATACGCTTTTTCGGGGCGGCGTATACCGCAATATCTCCGCCCCAGCCCTGTCGGAGGGAGCTGAATTCTATCTGTAACACGGGCAGCGACTTCCGCTTCCTGTACAGGACCTGCAGCTCGGTCTTAAACTGCGCTATCGAGAGGATAACTTTATGTTTCATCTCCCTGGCCGCCCTACCCTCGAGCTTGCTGCTAAGTACCAATTCTAATAGGATCTCGTGATCTATGGGCGCAGCTCGCTTGAAAACGGTCTCGCAGGATCGTAGGAAGGCGTCTAGATCGTCAGCGGTGATTCCGTCGAAATGCTTGATGTTTTTCAGAGCCAGCTCCAGGTCAAGCATCCGACCCTGTATTTCTGGCACCCTCGGTTGTTCTCTTTGGAATATGGGATCCGCAGGGGGGTAATCCGGTTCCTAGAATCGGGTTTGCCTCGACCGTGGCCGTGGTGTCGGGTGTTCTCCCGATCCTGCTCTTTCCAGCCTCCACAACAGTTTGGCATTTTGCTGCTGTAGGGACCGGATGAGTTCGAACTCATCTGCACCTACCTTGTTGAGTGTGTCCGCCAGGTTTCGCCGTGCCGACGGCGTGTCGCGGTCTTAGAGTCTGAGCTCTAGCTCAGGCTCTCGCTGAGTCCACTCGTACTCACGGTGACTTCTGTCAACCGCTTCGTATAATTGCCCCACCCGTTCCGGCAGTGGTGGTCACGTCATCGTACCGGTCGCTGTCGGGTGACCTACGCGATCTATCGTACGCAGCTGTTCGATCTCCCGCTTGATCTTGTCCTCGGTTATGCGTTCAGGCGTTCATTTGCCAGTAGCCATATAGAACACGTCGTCCTATCGATACTACTATGATCCGAAAACGATGCATCCCTAAGTGGGTTTACCCCGAACTCAGCCGTCATTAGGCCTGCGAAGGCCGCCTGCCTGTCTGCGGGGATTCGTGCCGTCGGCGAGAGCCCTGTTAGTGCCCTGCGCGTTCTGTACGCGATGTCCCCGACAACTGCAGCTAAACCCGCTACAGAGTCCAGCACATCGCCGGTCATCGTAGTTTCTAATGAGTACAAGTATGAAATGCGGATTTTTTTTCTAAAAAAACATGTTAAATTCGGAAGAATGATAAAAAGTGCTTTTCTTTAAAGTATGCGCCATCGCTTGTTATGAATTTTTCCCATCTTTCGGGCAATTTGTGAATACCACGCCAACAAAAATTTTCCCCTTTTGCTGTAGCTATTCATCAAGCCATTTTTTCACATCTTCGTATGAACCAAAGCGCTGCTCAGCAAGTGCGTGACTCATCGATGCACACAAGTGGTAATCGGAAGAAGCCAAGTCTGGTGAGTAAGCCGCACGGGGTAGAACTTTCCAGCGGAGTGCTTCCAACGTGTCGCAAACCGGTTTTGCCGTATGTGATGGAGCATTGTCATGAAGAAAAATGACTTTGTGTTGCCTCTTTCGGTATTCTGGCCTTTTTTCAAGCAGCGAACAGTTCAAATCGGTCAATTGTTGTTGGTAACAACAATTAGTATTAACCGGTTCCTCAGGTTTTAACAGCTCATAATAGACCACGCCCCTCTGGTCCCACCAAACACAAAGCATCGTCTTTCTGCCAAAGCGATTCGGTCTTGCGGTCGATGTGGATGGTGCACCTGGATCTACCCATGATTTTTTACGCTTGGGATTCTCAAAATAAATCTACTTTTCATCCCCAGTATCTATACGATGCAAAAGTAACTTCCTTTTGTACCGAGCAAGCAAAATATCACATCTGTTTTTGCGCTTTTCCATTTGCCTGTCGTTCAACTCATGTGGTACCCATCCACCGGTGTTCTGAATCTTTCCCATCTCTCGTAGTCGATTGGAAACAGCTTGTTGACTAACACCCAATTGATCGGCGAGTTGTTTTTGTGTTTGCGAATCATCTTCGTCCAACAATGCTTGTAATTCCACATCTTCTCATTTTTTTGGTGGCTTTCCACGTTCCTTGTCTGCAACATCGAAGTCACCACTTTTGAAACGCCGAAACCATCGATCACACGTATCTTGCGATGGAGCTTATTCACCATAAGCTTCTTGAAGTAATCGGTATGATTCAGCAGCAGTTTTCTTCAAAAGAAAACAAAAAATTAATGCTGTCCGCGAATGCTCTTTGTTCGGTATAAATTTTGTCATATTGAATACAACAACACAACACTATGCACACACTTTTCTAATTTATCTCTCATGTCCGCATTTTATACTTGTACACCTGGTATTGTAACCATAATTTCCAACTCAAATACCCAAGTCCTTGCGAATGGTCACAAAATCCCGTGTACTCGCGTGCTGGGCGCCAGTCTCATGAAATCAATTATTTCACGATACAAATTTAATTTGCACGCGGAATACACGGGGCCGACTCGACTTCACTGCAGCTTTGATGAATGGTAGAGGGAATAGGTCAGTCTAAGGTGCCACGCCGAAAATTTCAACTCGATATATTTTCCTTTCAGAGAAGCGGGAACGAAATAATGCTCTTTATGGAGGGATTATTTTATTGACATTACTCAAGTGCCAAATCACCACTCTCGGGAGCACGGTAAATTACGACGTACTGGCTTCCCGTTGTTACGTCCCGAGCTGAAGGTCTTGGGTAGCAAATCGTAACAAATCCCCGCGTGAGGCGCAGGGTTTATATTTATTTTTTATTGTGGAATCTGTGCTGTCCGCCGCTAAGCGGGTTCGGTTTAATAATAGCTCGGAGAAGCTATGCTGAAGCACAAAGCTGACCGCACGATACCTAAACGAGATCTCGCCCTCGACCCTACACCGATGACCCCAACACTCGCGACGCGAATCTCACTACCGACGAACACACACGATACCGCGTTTCTCTAACCGAATGCGCACTCGCGCAAGACAAGAATTTACGAATAATACAATTTATTTCTCCTTGGTATGCTATAAGTTTCGAGAGTTTGCTCAAGGCTACTCGGACACCTAGCTACACTGGAGGGCCTGCTTATTTACAATTTGCACAGGCGGCTCGCTGATCCGCGCGGGCTTGTTATGTTTTGATTTCCGCCACCGAGCAGTCTCACGCTCAATCGCTGTATGTCTAAGGCCAAATTATATTCACACTTCCAGCCCGCAATTCAAATTTTTGATGACTATAAAATAAAATGAATAAATCAAATGCAATCAAATATTCAATATACAAAACCAAATAAAATTGATTGAAATAAAATATCAAATATCAAATGAAAATATAATCACATACAATATTAAATATTAAAATAAAATAGAATAAATGTTCTCGCGTGCGAGAACAAATATCCAATAAATCAATGAATCGAATTCAGGTTTGGCGTGCGTTTTTGCGGCGGCAACGGCTCGACCCGTGAGATTGCTCGGTGCACTATATGAAGAGAATGACAAAAACAACGTTACCTCCCGGCTCATAAAATCCTTCCCAAATGGAGATCTTTCCGAATTTTCCACTCTAAGTTTGTTAACGGGCTAGTCTCGCAGCACGGTAACAATTCGTCTCTCATATTATTTTCCGTCTCGACTTTTCAGCCTTCCTTTTCTGTCTCGCAACCGATTTTTTCCCTTTTTTATTCCTTAAGTTTGCACCAACACGATGAGTCCGGATTGATCCAGGGCTCTACATTCACTACGGAACATTCCCTTGATTGATCCACACGATCCACTCGTAGTCTCTACCCGATAAATGTCGATAAATTTCAATAAATGCTGCTCACTGACGATCCGTACTACGCAAAATATTAACAGACGATGGTGGGTCTAGCCATTCGACAGCATAGCAGTAAGGCTCCTGCCACCTCGCGAACGTGTATGCATGACGTTTTGCGCCACGCTGATTGGCTCCGGCGTGACACCACAACCATGCAACTACCCACGGACTCGCACTGACCAGCGTCACCGGCTATCCTAGCTACACACAGCCGCTTAGCTCGATATTTTTAGTTATCCTCTCAATATTTAGTTGAATGAAATAAGACCACCAGCCACCAATAAAACAAAAAAAAACATACAGCCAATAAATAAATAAAATTTACCCAATGAATTCAAAAATTCAGAAACTATAAAATACCACTTGAACGATTGTTTTGAAATTTTCGTTAGCAAGAGCAAGACAAGAGATATTAAGTTATTCATTAATGAGGCCCTACGTTGGGCGCCAAATTTGTAACCATAATTTCCAACTTGAACACCCAGTCCTTGCGAGTGTTCACAAAATCCAGTGTACTCGCGTGCTAGGCTATGAAAATATTAAAACAACAAAGAAATGGAACCGATTTTTCGATCCATTAGTTGATTGTAACATCGGGCGGTACCTACTTGACCGCTACACCAAAAGATGTTAAATTCCCGGCACGATGGCGTGCCGTCGAGAAAATATCGCTCAGGTTTTCTCACCAAAAATAACGGAGCTAACTCCCACACTCGAACCAGAGACGAACGACGGCCTTACCGGAAGGTTGCAGTAACGGGAGCATCTCGAGAAATAGTCTCGCAGTGGTCAAGAATCGCGGTGGGCAGGTGTCAGTTCTCGTCGGAGAGAAACCGCAGTGGACACGGTGAAAACGTCCTTGTTCTACGATATGCGACGCAAGAGTCACCGATAATACGTTAACTCTTGACGTTTGAGCCCACAAACCACCACCCTCCAGATCATGACCACCAGTCAAATTCAAATTACTCCAACAATACTAGCGCGCGACGTAAATATGAGGACCGTCAACGGTATCAGGGAGAGCCTAGACTCCTCGGGTGTAGCAGCAGCATAAAACAAAATAGACTCGGCAGCGCAGCAGGAATTGAATGCTGCCGGGGATAGTTGTAATTTCCGGTCCTCATGAGATGATGCTGGGATGGTCTCATGCGTGGTCCTCTCTACGAGCGCGATGACGTCATAACTGCAGCTAGGGCCTCCCAGGTCGATGACTACAGGGACTCTAGGTCTTCCCTCCCGTCGAAAAAAGAGTTCCCTTCCGTGATCCTGCTGATGTCCTCAACTCTGGTACTTGGAATGCGACGACAAGGTCACCGCCTGCTTGGGAGTAATCATTCCAAAAAGACAACGAAAAACTACGTGAAATTAGTTTTATTGTAACGGTATGCTTAATAAATGCCCTGTTGGATCGGCCCAGGGAGGACCGTTTTTAAATGAGTGAAAAAGAGCTAAATTGATAAATATTATGTGAGCAGTAGTAATTTTTCGACTGTAATGGGTGATAACTTCATGTAAATATAATCTGTTGAGTAATCGTGATGTTGAGGTGTTGGTAACTAGAATATATTGAAATTGTGATGGGTACTGACTCGTGACAGGTGGAAAATAACCAGATAGACGATGTTGAAAGATGAAATGGTCAATATTCCCTTTAATATTACACAACATATTAAAATAAAATTGAGCACTGAATTTACAGGGTGAGCTGCACGTATAATTATATTAATTGCATGCCGTGTAAATAAAATGTGTGAGAGCGTGAAAGTAGCTCGAGCTGCAGAGCACGCCACGAGGTGAGACGAATGATGATGCACATATGAATAAATTTTACCGTCACACTGAGGAAGTTTGTTTCAATTATTAGTGTTACACCTTACCAGATGTAGTTCAGTGCTGTTGAACACGTTCTGAGTTGAGAAGATCCTATGTATAGTGTAGGAAAATATCCTTAGCGAGAAACACCTGTTGTTCACTTGGCGTTGACGCTGCATGAAAGCGCGATCGTCGTACGTATGCGTGAGAAATGTGCCCACAGCTGCTGCTACCCAGCTAGCCGCACGGCCGTCGAGCGCAATAGCGCCACAACACAGATAGGCTGCTACGCAGTGACCATTGTCTTACCGTGAGAGCTGATGTCTCAACACACACTGTGAGTGCATAAGAAAAAAAAGAAGACAACAATTCTGTCTGTGTGAGAATACACCACTGCCATCCACTGCCACTTTTTGCAAGCTCGCAAGACGTCTTGTTATTCGTGTTTTATATATATATATATATATCACTGTGCAAGACCGTATTGTAGCTGGCGCCTAACCACCGGGTATGTCTCAGGAATTATTTGAGATTCAGTCAGTCTTATTATTTAAGATACATCCGAAGTATTATTTGCTCTTTATTGGAGTTAGTGATATTATTAGATATCCCCCCAGACTCCTCCTTTTTAATTATTCAGTAATATTATTGGAGATTTATTTTGGGCTTTATTGAAATTTATTATGTTGTTATATTTTTTCCCTGCGTACCTTCTTTCGTTTGTTATCATGATTTTAGTCATTCCCCATATTTTGGTTCATTTTCGAGTTGGGATGCTGTGACATCCTGGGTCCCTGATCGTCATGCGTAAAATTTAAAGTAGTCTTATTGTTGAGAAATCCGTCCAGATGTGGTTGGAATGAATCTGCGAAAATATTGAAAATCATGAAACCTCACTCAAGACACGGTGGAAAGAAGCCAGACACATAGAAGGTATACCGAGAAAGTAGTTTATTCTACTTCCATAATACAAAAAAATATATATAACGAAAATACAAATGAGTATAAATTGAATCTAAATAATAGAACTTGAAAAGCAGACAATTATATTAATTGTGCGCTGTGTTTGCCTTGTGCAGTGAACGCGATGCAGTCAGCGCTTGAGAGCTCGCCACGGAATGAGAAAAATGAGTGCGTAGAATGTGTCACTTATTCCCAATAAATTCTCAGCATGTTTATATGCGAGAAATTACAGAGAATGAGTGAGAGCACTTGCAATTTTATTGCTTGAGAGCTGTAAGTGAAATGTGAGAAACGTGACGCAGTCAGCACTGAGGAGCACGCTACAGAAATAGATTGAGGATGCACAAAGTGAGAGGAATAAATTCACAGTGCTTTCCCAGCAAGCTCGGTTGGGGGAAAGCACAGTGAATTAGTAAGAACACACGCAATTATATTAATTGAGTGTGCAACAAGTGATGTGGAAACGTGATGCAGCCCACGCTGCAGAGCACGCCATAGGGTGAGACCTTCATGAGGATGCACCGATTTATTCTCTACTCCTCACCGACAGTGAATTATGCTAAATTATGCCAGTGAACGCTTACCGTTATTTTGAGTCCTGGTGAGCACAGAGGTTGAGAAGGTCCGGTGAAAAAGCTACGAAAATGCGAGGGTCCCGAGCATGCAAGCGCTCGGGACCCTCGCATTTTCGTAGCTAGTTAATATATTGTAACGGTATTTTTACGTTAACGTTAATTTTTGTCTTCCGAGGGGAAGAATTCGGGCTCGAACACGGAGATAGGTAGTTATAGACTTCTGCAGGAGGTATAAGTGGGGTTTATTCAATAATTAACATAGAATTATGCAGTGTCCGGCTTTTTGGCGCCGTTAGCCGTACAATTAATTTGCAGCGTAAAATCGATCTGAAGGTTTCGTGTTCTTCTTTATCTGCGATGATATCGGAGTTCTCCTTATGCGCTCTCCGAATTTGCGGTAGTCGTCCCAACTAAGCAGAATCGAGCTCAGCCGTCTTGATCTTTTGCCCGCCTGGCTGCTGCCGCGCGGTCTGCTGGGCTGGATGAGCGGTTGCTGGCGCGTCGGTCAGCTGGTATAGTCCGTGTCCGCGTTGTTTTGTAATTAATTGAAATTATTTGTTTTTTAAGTAGTTTCGCGTCTGAGTTCTTTGTTTGTTGTGTCCGTGCCGTTCCCGTTGGATCGCGAGTGATGTTTATTGTGTGGTGTTATCTGACAGTTACAACACCCTTATTTTTCTGTGTTTTTAATTATTAATGATTAATTCGATGGATCTCTCAACAATCTTCTGGTGCTGGTCTTGGACGTACTCGATATGCTTCTGTCTTAGTGAGTTAAGCTTTTATTTTGTCTTTTTCTTATCCCTTATGTCTTGTTGGGTAGTGTCGTTTTCATCCGGCGCGCTTGACAAGGCTAATAAATTTGTTTCCCTCCTAATTATTTTTCTATTGGTCCAAAAATTCGAAATCAACTTTTTCTAAGTCCAGTTTGCTGGTGACCTCCTAATTCTTATTGTTAATTAATTTTCCTACCGTTTTTCCCACAATTCTACTCCAAGAGTCTATCCCTACTTGTTGCGTAGACTTATTACATATTTTAAGTCTATCGTACCATGCCTGTGTGGTATAATCTCCTTAAATATTATTTATTCTACCTCCTTTCTCTGTGTTGTACCTCTACTTCTTCCACCCTGCTTTATCCTTCAACCTCTTGGTGTCACTAACAAGTTTTTTTTTCACATATGTCGATGCGCTGCGCTAACAATTCTACTTACAGACTATTCAGACTTATTTCTAATTATCCGATTTAAACTTCCTTATGCTATTTTCTTAAGTCTCCTAACTGAACCCCACTCATCTATTTTAATGCCGCCAACTTTCTCTCCTCAATTTGTTTTTTAGAATATTTTCTTTTTTTACACAGTCCAATGCTGTTCGGTATCAATCTTTTTATTAGTACCTCCACTGACTTTTACTGTATTCTTTTATTTGTCAATCATCTTATAAGTTTGCTGGGCTCACTCACACCCCTTTCTGTTAAAATTCTTGGATTTATTATGAATTTCTAGATATTGCAATATTTTTATTTTAGCGCACAAGCGAGTACTAACTGGGTCGATACTTTGAACGTATAAGAAGGCTTCTCTCTGTTCGAAGCTGCACATTATTACATTGACTTTTAAATAGACAACGGAAAGTTACCGTTGCCTATAATAAATACTTCCTTTTAAATAAATTCGCGTTTTCATCGATAACTCGAGATTCATCTCCTTATCGGCAAACGATCCCAAAAATAAAAAGTTTCTAATATTATACCGAATACCGAATAATCCAATTACCCGGTACCGGCATAACATTTGGTGGCAGCGGTGGGATCTGCCGAAGTTAAGTGATACGTAATTTATTCGGACAAAAAGTGTTTTGGACAAAGTTAAGAATACTCTGAAGTGACGACTACGACGCGTGCAGAGGACGCCAGTGTAGTTCGTTAAACCCGACGAATCTAACGCAAAGACGCGAAGTGAAAGTCGGTGCGGGGTGACGTATCGGTCAACCGTTTAAAGTCCCGATTGACGGTGTCACGTCAAATCGCGGAGAACCGCACAAAGTGTGCAAACGAGTACGCGAAACAGCTACTTGAGAAGAAGCCGTCGTGCAACCATTGGCGACGTGCTAAGGAACCAACGAAGATACGGGTCAACAGCGTCAAGAACGACGTCAAGGACCATCAACAGAAAGGAGTTGCAGGACACCAAGTCGGCAACACCTGAGATCATCACTATGGAAAGGACCGTCTACCAGATCATCTTTCTGTAAGTGGCGGTTACATTACTATTACATATTGCCGTGATAAAAAAATTGTCAAACCAGAGTAGAAACGATATTTGGAAAAATATTCGACTAGATATATATTTCACTTGAGATTTTAAAAGAAAATTTTTAAGTAGAGTTCGCCGCGAAATTAGCAAACATGTCAGAGTCTAGAAGAGTCCGATCAAGACATAGGGGCAACTCGCTAGAGACGACGATGCCTGGCGCAGGGGTAGACCCCACAGCCGGATTAGCTGCGGCCGTAGGGGACATCGTTTACGAAGCGCGCAGGGCGCTATTCGAGCTCTCGCTGTCGGGGCGAATCCCCTCGACCAGACAAGAGGCCCTTGCAGACCGAATAACGGCCCAGTTTGGCGTAAACCCACGTAGGGGTGCGTCGTTCGGGGATTTCGACAGCGACGTTAGCGACGACGTTTTTAATATGGCAACTCGCGAACGAACGCTCGAGCGTATCACCTAAAACATAGTTGACCAGGAAATAGAAAATATGCGAAGTATAGATCGAGTAGATTTCTATGCAGCTACCGGTACTCCAGCCTGGTCGGTACCAGCAAGGGTACGCGATCGGTTAGAGGTGGTCGACCGAAGCCAACACAAATTAGAAAGAGTTCGACGACAGTATGAAAGGCTGCAGCGCGAGCACGAACTTAGGGAGGCCAACGCAAACTTAGGGAGGCCGAAACACCGTCGGCAAGACGGAACTTGGCGGACACGCTCAACGAGGAAGGTGCAGACGAGTTCGAACTCATCCGGTCCCTACGAGAGCAAAACGCCGAACTATCGCGGAGGCTGGAAAATACAGGGTTGGAAGAACGCCCGATACCACGTCCGCGGTCGAAGCAAACCCGATTTGAGGAATCAGATTATCCTCCTGCGGACCCCGTGTTCCAAAGGGAACAACAGAGGGTGCCGGAAACATCGAGTAGGACGCTCGATCTTAGTCTAGCGCTAAAAAACATCAAGCGTTTCGACGGAAGCAACGCTGACGAACTAGACGCCTTCTTACGATCATGCGAGACTGTTTTCAAGCGAGTAGCGCCCCGGGATCAAGACATCCTGTTAGAACTAGTGCTCAACAGCAAGCTCGAGGGGAGGGCATCCAGAAAAATGAATCATAAAGTCATCCTCTAGGTAGCACAGCTGAAAACCGAGCTCGAGGCCCTGTACGGGAAGCGGAAGTCGTTGCTTGCGCTACAAGTAGAATTCAACTCCCTCCGGCAGGGCCAGGGAGAGGACATCGCGATATACGCCGCCAGGGCCAAGCGTATCGCCGTCGATATAATAGAAAAGCTTTGCGAGGAAGCCACCACGATGTTGGAGATGCGCATCGTCGAAAAGATAACACGGAAGAGCGCACAGGCCAACTTCGAGAATGGACTGCATGGGCAGGTCCAGATCCTGACGAGATCACGCAATTACGCCACCCTCCATGAGTCCGTTACGGCAGCCATTGAGATCACGAACATGGTGCAGCCAAACGGAGGGGTAGGTGGAGGACTAAGCCACCCCAGAAGGTCCCTAGGCGCATCACCCCGGCAGGGAGAAAATTGTTTCACCTGCGGAAAAACTGGACACATGGCTCGAGACTGCACCAGGGATACGGGACGAGTAAGCCTACCAGTACCCAGTGAAAACAAGTCAATCCACAACGTGGGAATAACCTGCCATTACTGCCAGAAGAAAGGCCACATGCGGAAGGACTGCCGGAAGAGACTGTCGTAGAATAAAAGCGAGCCAACGCAGCCGCCCCGAAAGCCAAAAAACGCAGGCTACAAAGATACAAGAAATACGGTAACTGCATGATCAGATCCAGCCACGGCAGGCGTGAACACGCTGGGCGCACTGAAACTAAATACGCTAACTGTCCAGCAGAGACCTGCGTACAAGCAGAAAAAAACAAGGCTGCAGCTCCTACAAGTAACGCTGCCGGCGTCGAGCGCTACCGCCAGCGACTTCGATATCGATGCACCGTTGGCTACGACCGGGGTACTTAACCTCAATGCGGACACCGGAGCGCAGTGCAGCATAATCAAGGAAGGCTGTCTCAAACCAGAGACCATGGTGAATGACTGCACCGTAGAGCTGCAGAGGGTGGCGGGCAAAAAATTCACCCCCCTCGGGATAGCTAAAATTGTGCTCGAGACACCGTCTTTAAACGTAAAGCATTGGTTCTACATCGTTCCGAACAATGTACCGTTGAAGGTCAACGGCCTACTAGGCATGGACTTTATCAAGCAGCATAAAGCGGACATCCTGCATGGCAAAATGCTCAAGTTGTATGGGCACTGCATGCCGCTACGGGACGGCGCAATGAGGATATATTCGTCACCACTCAATAGAACTGCCGCTACGTGCAAATACATAAGTCTGCTTACAAAGATAAATCTCCCTTCCGGAAACGGGTCTAACATGGATGCCGCCAAGGAGAATAAATTTGTCGGACTACCTATAAAGAGCGGAATCAGCCGAGGCAAAGTAGCGAGATTCCGTGTCCACCGTTAAAACCCAATAGAGTGAGTTTAGATGTTTATAAAAACGACGGGGAAGTGCAACAGCCGATGGTGACACTCGAGCCGTCGGATATAGCGAAGGCCGTACGTAGCCGACGGGTCAAGACACTGCGCGTAAGCTCAAAGAACACGGGGAAGAAGGCCAAACGCTTTGCGCAGCAACAACGGAAGCCCGACTTGGTGCCCCCCAGCAGTGAAAAGCAAGCAGCTCGCGCAAGAATAGTGTGCGAA
The DNA here is from genome assembly GCA_963942595.1 of Cylloceria caligata. Lineage (NCBI taxonomy): Eukaryota > Metazoa > Arthropoda > Insecta > Hymenoptera > Ichneumonidae > Cylloceria > Cylloceria caligata. The sequence goes on along the minus strand of OZ012709.1, from coordinate 30,461,003 downwards.
TACAACGGTGTATTCCATCTACGAGGGAACAAGCGACAGCGCACGCATGAGGTGCAGCATCGCGCGCCCTTTAAGGTCGGATCCAAGGACCTAGGATGGCAACCCTTGCCTGGGAAGAACGTAAAATCGGGGCATGGGTCCGGTAAAATGCAGAAAGCCGGAAAAAGAAATTCTGATGCAGACGCTCTGAGTCGCATATACGCGACCACACGAGCCCAAGTGAGACAGGAAAGAAAGCCCTATAAGAAAGAGATAGATAGCGCAATCGGATATATGAACAGCCGCACAAAGCGGAGAGTCGAAGATACCCAAGACAACCACGATAACTCGTCGAAGCGAGAAGCTAAACTCGCCCACGAGAAAGAGAAGTGGAGAGGCCGACCGACAAAATGCTAGCGAAAGAAATAGTTCAGCCCAGCAGGAGTCAATAGAACGCGCAACCGACTTTCCAGGGGCTAATGAACTCCGCGTTAGCAGGACCACAGGGCGTCAAATGCCATGTATACCTCGACGACATAGTAACACACGGAGTAAGAGCTACTCGCGATAATTTGGGATCTTGCTCAATTCCGGCCATATATTTATGGTACTCGCTTTACGGTCGTGACAGACCACCAACCGCTCACCTGGCTGTTCGGAGTAAAGGACCCAGGCTCGAGACTAATGCGTTGAAAAATAAAATTGGCGAAACATGAGTTTAATGTCGAATATAAGGCCGGAAAGCGCAACACCAATGCCGATGCGCTAAGCCGTATATTCCTTACTGCGAGGGTCCAAGCGAGAGCAGAGAACGTAATCTGTGGGGCGGAAGAAAACAGCACGATGAAGCAACTCGGGACGGCAAATGACCGCACAAAGCGGAGGGCCGACAATACCCCTTATAGCCATGGTAGCTCGCTGGAGCGAGAGGACGAGCTTGTCCATGAGATAGAAGAGGACAGAGCGCGCCCGGGTATGGACAACCGCGAGGCGCGGACGGCCGCGAAAAGCAAACGTTGCAAGGCCGCTCGAGACAGAGAGCGACGGAACGGCGGACCCGGTGGGCACACCGAGTGACGAAACTGCGGACAGAGCACCGCAAAGGCCTGCTAGGGTAACGAGGCACGGCGGGGCCCGTAGCCCGCAATCTTCCAGCATCGCGAACAAAGACAGCGCTACAAAGAAGTATAGCGAACGCCGCAGTGGCGTAACCATCCCCTCTATCCATGACCGCCTGAAAATAATAAGAGAATATCACGACACCCCCATGGGAGGTCATCAGGGTATTAGGGGTACATTACATCGGACCATCTCCCCACGTGTTGGTGTATGGACGCGAGGCTGAATTGCCGACCGCCGTAAAACAGGAGCCCCACAGCACCTATGCCTACGACGACTACGTCCACGAGTTACGCGAGCGATTACGCGCCGCATGGACTGTAACACGCGACAACCTGGAGGGCGCGAAAAGCCGGTCGAAGAATACGTACGACCACGGCGCACAGATGCAGGAGTACCGCGTCGGCGAACGCGTACTCCTCCGTGACGAGACGGTGCGCAGGGGGCGGTCAGCAAACTGACCCCGAAGTGGACGGGACCTCAAGAGATAATTAAAATGAGGCCCCCCGTTAACTACATCGTCCGGAAGGGACGGACAACTTAGGCGGTGCATTCAAACCGCCTGAAACTCTTTATCGAGCACTAATAGATAATAAAAACTACCTAAAGCTAAGATTAAATAAAGGCGGGTAGGGAGCTCCACAGAGCCGTAAGGAACTCCAATAAGAGAAACAAGGTAAAATGAAAACTTATTTAATTTAAAAAGCATGAAGGAAAACAAGTCATACATAGTTCAAAAAGAAAAAATGGTAATTCAGAAAACCCGTCGGCAGAAATAAACTCGCCGGCGTCGTGGCCGTCGTCCCATAAGGAGTCCACCCGTTGGCGGCTGGCTTCCCGACGATGACGGACCCCTAGAGTCTGGGCAATGAAGCTCCTCTCCCAATGCGGGCGACGCTGAGCAGAAACTGTGACGTAGTCACAACCTGAAAAAGATAAAAGAAAACAGAATAAAATAAAACACAAATTCCTACACAGAAAATCATTTATTCATACAAATACAAAATAGAAAAGAATGAAGTAAGACAAGAAGTAGAAAAATAAGAAGCGATAAATTAGTAGAGCGGCCCAGTAGAGACCGCGAAACAGGCTGGATCCTGTCACATTCCTTCGCTGCCGAAAAACAGCGGGTCAGCGACCGGCTGGCCTCGCTCGGGCAGTGAGGGGATGTAGGGGCACGGTGGCGGGGCTCACTGAAACAAAAGAAATTACAGAAGATATAATAAGAAGAAGAGTTAAAATAAGAGAGTGGGAAAGGAGAGAAAGAGTATATAAGCGAGCTTCAAACAGAGAGGAGCTCTCATTCTGTAAAAACCGCCAACCAAGTCAGTTTCGCTGGTGCACAATAGTAAAAATTCTAACAAAATTCAAGAATTTGATATTAAATCTTAAGAGTTTAACGAAAAAGGGTGTGAGTTGGCCCTATGAATTGATTCAAATATTGCAAAATAGAAAACACAATACAAGTGAGTGTAAGGAATCATATAAAGATTAAGAGCGGACAGATTAAACCGTGTGAGGAAAATAGAAAATATTCTGAAGAAAACAGAATAAGAAAAGAAAGTTGGTGACGTTAAAATAAATAATTAAGGTTTATTTTAGGAGAATTAAGAAAATAGGATAAGACGGTTTAGGTAGCATAATTAGAAATAAATCCAGATAAGTTATAAGAAATATTGTGAGCCCTGCGCATCGTTATATGGAAAAGACTTGCTTACGGTACCTAGAAGTTCACAGTTTAGAAACTTGGAGAAAAGTAAAGGCGGAACAACATTGAGAAAGGAAATTGAATGACCAGCAACAGTTAGAAAAATTATAACATAAAGACTTGATACGGTAAACTTGAGACTCTTGGTAAATCAGTTACCGCATCAAGAAGCAAGAGGGCTTTGGAGTCAAAATTTGCAAGGAAGCTAGGAAAATTATTTAATAGATAGAATTAGGAGGGCATTAGTCAGCCCGACCAATAGAAACTAGATTCAGAATTTTAAGATTATTAGGAAAAGAATTAGGGTAGAAACAATTTCAAGAGTTTTGCTCAAGCGCGTCGCATAAGAGTGACACCACGCAACAGATAGAAAGGGAGAAGAGAAAGACAAATTAAAAGAGCAACTCACCACGAGCGAAGAATAACAGCAACCTCCTAGTCCAACGCTGAAGATTTCTGGAGAAATCCGATACTTAATTGTTTATAATTAAGAGTCACTGAAAAAGTGTGCAACGGTAACCGTCATCATTTGACACACAAAGTACACTATTCGCGAACCAGAATCACTGTCATCATTATAAAAAACACCGGGAACATCACGGGAGCGGTACAAGTAGAATAAACTTAGGACTCGAAAGTAAAACAGCACGAAAAACAAACTATTTTGATCATTTAACAAAACGACGCGGACGCGGACATAGATCCGGCGTCAATACCGGCTGACCGACGCGCCAGCAACACCGCATAAAGCCCAGCAGACCGCACGTCAGCAGCCAGGCGGGAAAAAGATCAAGACGGCTGAGCTCGATACTGTCTAGTTGAGGTATCCACCGCTCAGCGCAGAAGTCGGAACCCGACCACTACGGATAAAGAAGAGCGTGGAACCATCAGAGCGATTAAACACCACTGATAAATTGTACGGTTAAAGGCGCCAAAAAGCCTCACAACACAGGATTCTATGCTAATTATTGAATAAACCTTACTTATACCTCCAATAGACGTCTACAATTAATTATCTTAGTGTTCGAGCCCGAATTCTTTCCCTCAGAAGAATAAAATTTAATGCTAACGAGAAAATACCGTTACAAAACGATAGGGAAATACGCATCCTGAAACCAAACTAGTACCCGCTATCAAAAAAGGGAAAAGGAAACGGTGGAAACAACACTTTTCCCGGCCAAGGTAATATGCTTACCTCACTTCTCAGCAGCTCAGGTGTAAGGTCGCCCGCACGGCAGAGTAACAACCTATTAATTCCGTCGTGCATAAAACGAGCCATCGTGAAACAGACGAAAAATTCGCGCAGACGGTCAGAATAAGAATGAGCCAAAGACCGGTCGCGCAACGAGATGGGCGAGACCGCAAGAAGGAGAATTAGCAAAATAAGCATTCTCACGCTTTTTGTTACAAAACCAAACTCAAGCTGTAAGACACACGCTAAACGACAACCCGTACTATGTAACGATGCGCCAATACTTGGGCAAGACGCTCGACGCGATAAATAATGCAGTCGAGGCATTACTCATCGACGTACAGGAATTAGTGTGGCTGGTAAACAACATAGCTATTGGTAAGGCCAGAGCAACGCCCCAGCCGCCAAGAATGCTCACAAGACACCTCGTCGACACACTATCACTATCTGTATACAAAGAGTATACCCTATGCACACGCGAGCAAGCAACAGCGGGTACTACTACGTGGACACGACTGCATTGCAAGGTACTGAGCAAATCTTACATTTGCCCGCCGACACACCGTACAATTTCGGTTACAAACAGCGAACCCTGCGAAGTCCTAAAATACGCGAAAATAGACACAAATAACCGGAATACTGGCTTTGATAGGCGTATGTATTGTAACCACCCCAGATTTCAGCGTGAAAGCAACAGAGCGAACATCTCAAGTCATCCGTAAAGATTACCTTCCCCCGTACGCCCTTAAATTGCGGAAAATAGAGGCTGAGGCACCTCCGACACGGACCGAGGAAGAAGTTTTACTATCAAACGTGCTGCGAGATCCGGAGGGGCTGCAAAAGCTCGGAGATTTGAGCAGAAGCCTTGGTCGGCTCCCTTCTGTTTAAATGTTACAGGTACAAACGGAAGCGGACACCGACAAGGACAACCGAGGCAACGACCCCGGCAGCAGCCAAAGTAAATAACAATCTCGAGCCACTCGGACGACAACTGCGACCCGAGCGGGTCAGGGCCTGGGAAACTCGCCCCCTCAAACGAGTGCGATTGCCAGATCGACAAAGAAGAAAAAATAGCAACAAATGGTCAAAACCATGATAAATATTTTATTGTCTTGCAATGGTTTTTTATGTTATCATTACCCTTAAAGGGTTTTAGTTCGAACTCGAGCAGGGAGGAAATTAATATAGACTTCAGTATTAGGTAAAAGTATGGTTTATTAGACACATGAGACAGATGAATAATTTGTATGATAATTAAATATACTCTTTTTAGTTTTGGTGATTATGCACCTGACAAAAAAAAACTTGACCCGGGCTTACGCATGCCGTTATAATCGTGTACGCACGAAATAGGAGATTTTATATTGAATTATTGAAATATTTTCTTTAGTTATATCGTAGTATAGTTTCCACATAAGGAAACAGCCTGCTGGGCTTGCCATCGTTAGTATATCTATATCGGCTCTGTTATTATTTCTCGCCTTCGGAGGTAGCCTATTCTATACCTATATTGAGTGGACTGTAGTGGGGACAGAGCTCTCGCTCGAGCTCTCCTGGCTACGCGATCTACTCGCTGGTCCCACCGCCGTTCCGGTGGAGGCGTCAGCGCGGTGCATCCTCGGTGCATCGGCGCATTGGAAATGCGACAGGAGCATCCCTAGCTGATTTTTAGGGTGTTTTTTAAGTCCCTTATGGATTTAGTATAATTTTATCTATACCACACTGGTTTCTTTTTGAGGTGAGATCTCGTTGGCTTCGATACTCTGCTACTTGAATGACTGGTGGCTCAGTAGTTGACCTTGGAAGATGTTCGTTTTCCCTGGGCCTGAGGTATCAGGGCTGGTCTTTGGAGTGGTTCGGTTTTAGATGCTTCTCCTTTGGTTGACTAGGTGGTTCTTCTTTAGCTGGATGGCTGGTCCGCTTTTTGGTTGGTCAGCTGGTCCTCCTTTGGTTGATTACCTGGTCCTCCTTTGGTTGGTTAGCTGGTCCTCCTTTGGTAGATTCCGGATGTTGGTAAAAGTCTGTGAACAGAATGCTCTCCGACTGTGGTATGTCGTGCCCTTTTATACCGACTTCCCCGCTTTTGTTCCAAGTTCTGCCGGTATTGCAGGGTATTACTATATCTGCTAGTCGTCCTGTAGCCCATCTCCTATAGCCCATTTGTCCCGTTAATTTCCTCTCCTTGGTTATAGTGATTTAGCGTGTTCCTTTTAGATTGTACTTCATATGTTTTCTGAGATTATAGTTTTACTGCTTAGTAGTATAACTATAGCTCGAGTAACGGTAGTTGGTCTTTATAGGTGTGCATGCTGTGTGGTATGGATCCCTGTGTTTATATGTGTAGGTCTAGTTTCGGCAAGTTATTCTGGCGGTATATTCAATTATAAGACGAGTTTGTCGTCTTAATCTGCTATATTGTCCAATATATCAAATTGTAAGACGAAATGCGGGTAACCAACTGACGAAAAAATGTTTTCTCTAAAAAAAATTTTCTTTTAAGGGGGTAGCGATGTTGTACCGCAAATTAATGTATTGTACATTATTTTGCCATTGTTCCTTCTTCGCGTGAGGCCACTCACCGAAGTAGAAAAAACGTGCAAACGCAAGCAACGAGCTGCGAGCAATGACCGCTACGAGCTCGAGCTACGACTTGGTGGAATTTTCGAACGATGTTAATTGTGAAATTCATTGCGACATTCGATTTAGGTCAAAGGAGTGAATAACTGCTTTGCCTAAATCAGTCTAAAGTTTAACAACAACTCGAATGGTTGATCGTGGGTCGGAATCGCCCGAAATATTAGATTCTATTAGTAGATTTAAACGCGAGAGTTTGGTTCCTCGTACGGGCTCGAAACCATAATTTATTTGAATATACTTTTATTGACTTTTAAATAGACAACGGAAAGTTACCGTTGCCTGTAATAAATACTTGCATTTTTCATAAATTCACGTTTACACGAATTACTCGAGATCAATCTCCTAATCGGCAAACGATCCCAAAATAATAACTTTTTAATATTATACCGATTACCGAGTTATTCAAATACGCGGTACCGGCATAACAATATTATATTATATTGGGTCTGGGAAAAAGTTCGTAACGTTTTTTTAGTGAAATTCAACTGGTTTTCTTACAATGTGAAAATGAATTTATGTAAACCAAATATGTTCCATTATTATCAACAATGTTTCGCCATTTTTCGGCTAGAGCCATGATGCAATCGGTGAAGAACTTCTGTGGTTTCTGGTTGAAAAACTGAATCAAGTGGTTTTCACAGGCTTCTTTTGAAAGCAGCTCAATTCCATTGAGAAAAATCCGCAGAGATCGGAATAAGTCACAGTCTGAGGGTGCTATGTCTGGAGTATACGGTAGATGCATCAAAACTTCCCAACCAAGCTCTCGCAATTTTTGACGAATCATCAAAAAAGTGTGCGGTTGGACGTTGTCATGGTGGAAGACAACACGATTCCCATTAATCAATTCGAGCCGTTTTCTTTCAATTGCTTGGCGTAATCTCTCTAGTTGTCCACAGTAGAGTTGAGAATCAATCGTTTGACCAACTGGAAGTAGCTCATGGTGGACGATTCCCTTCCAGTCCCACCACACACACAGCATGGCTCACCATCCCTTGTCCACGATCTTTGACGCTCCCGATTGTCTTACATGATCCATTTTTCATCACTGGTTATGACACGTTTCAGAAATGGCTCGATTTCATTGCGTTTTAGCAGCGCATCGCAGATGTTAATTTGGTCTATGATATTTTTTGCGCTAAACTCATCGAGCTTCTTTTTGTAGCCAGCTTAGTGTAAATGGTTCAAAACAGTTTTGTGGTCAATGCCTAGCTCCATATCAATATCGACACTGCTGATATGCTTATCTTGCTGGACTTCTTCAAGAAATTCATCAGCTTTTTCAGTGATTGGACGACCAGAGCGTGACTCATCTTTCACATCAAAATTACCAGAACGAAAGCGCACGAACCATTTCCGCCCAGCAGATTTTGATAAAGTACCTTTACCGTATACAGCACAAATTTTTTCACAAGCCTGCGCAGAGTTCTTACCTTTGTCATAATAACATTGCAAAATATAGCGCAATTTTTCATTACTTTTCTCTATTTTCAAACGCAAACAACTTTTCAACCACTACACCAATTTCGATGTTTATACACTCAAAGTAATGCTCGAAGTATCACCTTTCCAACGAGCGTTTAGCGGTGTCACTGCGATCTGTGTTTCCTCACTTATTTACAATTGATGCCATCTATCGGGAAAAACGCCGAGAACTTTTTCCCAGACCCAATATTAATTAATACATAATCCGATCCGATAATGTATATATCCGATCCGTCTCAATGCCTACCAACAGAACGTTATCCTTCGCAACAGGTCACGCTTAGGCGTGTCGCGGTGGAATTGTAGCCGTTATGGGTGTAATTTCGTACCTCTCAATACTCGCTGCACTGTGAATCTGGGAAACCCTAGTTGTTCTTAGATCACTCAAACACTCAAATTAGGATCGATTGCTATCATGGGGGTAAAAGCTATATTTCGAGCCTCATGCGGGCCATAAAAATCTTTGATGATGTTTTGGCGACGTGGGCAGTGGCGGATTATCTAACCTGTCCTCGCTCTTCGTACGAGGGTTCGGATTGTCTGCCGTGATTGATGACGACGATGAGGATATTCGCATCGATACAAATTTTCGACTCGAAAATCATTGCCTCTATATCTCCCTAAAATAAAGAGTATGTCATCGATTTCGTAGGGATCGAAATCAGCCATTGTTGAATTGCCATCAGTATACATTTTTTTAAATAACATTGAAAGAGCTTGTCGCTGTTCGAATTCTTTTTTCTCTCCAATTTGTCGCTATTCAAATATTTCTGTAAGCTGGATACGGATAAGTTGTTACGAATTTTCGTGGTCCCACATGTCAGATTTAGAGATATGTAACTTTTTAAAATTTCGTGTAAGGAAAGGTATTTTATCAGTTTCAAGACAGCTTCGAATTATAAAATGATTTGTTCGAATCGTTGGAAGTTTTGGTACGCAAATTTGGTAAGACTTTTGTGATACTTCTTTCCCCCCCCCCCCCCCCCACTCTATGACTATCCACAGCGTATATTTTCTAATATCTCGAACGAAATGTACGTTATATGTTTGAGAGTGAACGAGCATTCTGCTGGGCGTTGCTAGACTGCGCTCGGCAGGCTAGCGTGTGCAAGCGCTCGCTGCTGCTGCGCAGCGGCAGCACCTGACGGGAGCATAAATATCGTACTCGGTGAGCAGGCCATGCAACAACTCAAAGTGCGCAGGCATTCTTTAACGGCGGTGGCGACAACGGTTCGTTTGAAAAAGCCACCATCTTGCAAAAAGCTCTTGATCAGTACAGTCCTACCTCGTGAGATGCGCATCTCAATTGCTCATATTTACAGTTCTCATTGTGCTAGAAAGTAAAAGAACAGTGAAATATCGCGAACATCTGACATTAAATAACTGTGAAGTTCTGAAAATGTCTCTCCTCATTCGCGTCACAGCGTGGTTTTAGCACGTCAAACTCTGCTCCACTTTTCTCAGCAATTAATATTATCGTGTGTGGTGAAAGTACTGCTCATTATTCTATTCGTTATTTTTTTTTGCTGTAACGTAAATTTGCTTCAACCAACCACGCATTACCGATATCCGGTCATTGCTATTTTTCCTCCCTTTATTTTTTTCTTTTTGGAGCTGGGCGCCAGGCGCTTACGCGCCGGGAGGAAAAATAACGATATTGGTGACCAGACTCAGCTACAACTGTTCAAGGTAGAGTGGGTGGTTCGGACTGTCGAGGTGATAACCAAGTTCGATAAAAAACCAATAAATAAAATAAATAAATCAAGTCAATACATAAATCAATAAATAAAGTCAATGAGTATGTCAATAAATCAGTTAATAAATAGCTTACACAGCAACACAGATACGGTATTCACAAGTGCCACAAGGGCAGATCATTTATTTAGTTAAAACCACGACTGGTTTCTCAACGAAGAAAACAAAGAAAAATATGAAGAAAATATCCCGTAAATTAGCTCTGGTTTCTAACAGTTGATCAGCTCAATCATTTCGGCAGTAAGAATCGCGGCACTCGCTCTTGCTCTCACACTCCCATACGTAATCTACGCTCGATCTGTTTCTCTACCGTCCACATTAACACAATTTAAACTAAATTCCAAATAATTATCATAACAAACAACACAAGATCAAAGAAAGTCAAATAAGAATTCCCTAGGATAAATGACTCGCGATACGGCCTGTTAGATAATCAGCTGGCGCACGGCGATCGATATTCGCCGTGCGTCGATCTCTCTCATTTGACTTCAGCGCTCAACGACGCTTTCGTATAACGCAGCCATATTGCTATTTTTGACACGTCGGTAAAAACCCGCCTGGACAGCGCGCACATCTCTCTCACACTCTCGGATTTTTCACCAGCTCACTGGATTTTCTCAGCATTTTCAAGCTCAAAAGGACTCAAATACACGGTAAGAGTACATCGTTATAATTCATCGTAATTCAATGACGGTGAGGAGTGGAGATCTCATCGGTGCATCCTCATAATTGTCTCACTTTGTGGCGTACTCTGCAGCACGGACTGTACCACGTTTTTCTCATTATATATGCTTGCTCGATTAATACAATTGCGCGTATGCTTATTATTCACCGTACTTTCCCCCAACTAAGCTTTCCGGGAAAGTACTGTGAATATATTCTTATCATTTGTGTATCCTCAAACTCTCATTTTGTCGTACTCTGTAGCGCTGACTGCACCACGCTTTTACATTACATTTGTCAGCAATCAATTCAAGTGCAAGCACTCTCACTCATTCCCTGTAGTTCCTCGCATGTAAATTTACTGAGAATCGATTGGGAAAGAGTGATATTTCCTACGCTCTCACATTTCTCACTCAGTGACATGCTCTGCAGCGCTGGCTGCGTCATGTTCACTCAACAACGCCCATAGCACGATTAATAGAATTGTTTGCTTGACATCTTTTAATTATTCCAAATTCATTTTTATATTTTATTTGTTGTTTTTATATTTTGTAAAATTAACAGTGAAGGTATAATAAACCGCTTTCTCTTTTAACATCTTCAGTCTGGTTTCTGTTTTCCTGCCTCGAGTGAATATTCATTATTTTCAATATATTATAGGTTCCATCCAACACCATCAACAGGAATCTTCAACACGGCCTATGTCGGGTCAATCCCACATACACCAAACAACTCGATGACCATGGGGTGCCGGAAGGTCACGTACGTGAAGCTTCTAACGACTCGACCCTCCAATATTGGAAATCCTATGACGTATAGAAGACAAAACTGAGAATCTACGCCAGACAGTAAATTAAGCAATAAATAACGAATAACGAATAAATGAGAAAAAAAATTAAGTAACTAACTTCAAAATAATAATTACATCAATAAATAATTAATCGATAACAGATCGGTCATCAACGCTAGTCAAATAATTTAGGACTATTTTACATCGCGATATACGCCTCGGACCGTTCAAATCCCTCGCATCAACGTACCAAATACGGGACGACGCACAGTGGGGCTGATTCCCGAAAAGCTGGTCAAAAGTCGAAACATAAAGTTTCATTTTATAGGATTTAGAGTACATAGGTGGATAGAGTAATGCTTTAAGAATATAATGGAACATTTTATAAGGGCTAGTGAAGTATACCTGGCAAGTATAAGCGAGTACAAAAGAGACCTTCGCGCAAGTAATAGCTCGATCGTTCGAGCTCATATACAAGCGTCATATTAAAAAATTCGTAGAAAATCGTAAAATTGGTGTTTCTTAATTCTGCAAAATGGAGGTTTCAGGTTGAAGAAAGTAGTTTGTTATCATATGCGTCGAAAATTATAACAGATACATATAAATTTATAGCTAAACAATGTCTTAAGTAGAAAAAAATGAAAAATGATGTGCAATCATTTTAGAAAAACAGGGAAAAAGTTGAAAGTTCCGCAGTGTTCCGCAACGAAACAAGTTTTAAATTAAAGTTTGTACTGTTATGTAACAAAATTAGGAAAAATCAGCTGCAGCTAGCTGCAACTTTGTTTTTACTGCACATTTAAATATGAAAAATTACAAATTCACATTAACCACTTGTTGCACGTTTTTTTCAAATGAATATAATTTTGTGAAACTTGTTACTCGGGGGTTTTGGGGGTCGCTGAATACGAATCCGGTGTCAAAAACCAAAATTCAAAATGGCGGATCCAATATGGCGGACGCAATTTTTGAAATCGGTCGGATTTGCCTGAAACTTGTTACTCGGGGGTCGCTGAATACGAATCCGGTGTCAAAAAAACAAAATTCAAAATGGCGGATCCAATATGGCGGACGCATTTTTCGAAATCGGTCGAATTCGCTTGAAACTTGTTACTCGGGGGTTTTTGGGATCGCTGAATACGAATCCGGTGTCAAAAAAACGAAATTCAGTATGGCGGATCCAATACGGCGAACATAATTTTCGAAATAAAACCACCATTTTTAATTTTGTTTTTTCTTGGCTATGCAACGTGAATAGTTCCGTAGCGTAGTGGCTTACACGCTGGACTCGTACATTATTGTTCTCGGTTCAAATCTCGTGTAGGTGATTTTTTTAAATTTTGCATAATAATTATTTAATAAAATTGTAGTTAAATTAATTCAGCAATTTTCATAATTTTAATAATTATTTTAATGTTATAAATAACTTATTTCGTTTTAGAGTATATATTGTTGGATTCTAGCATTTATAGAGGATAACGGAACATTTGGAAAGAGTCGACTGTATACATAGACCTACCTGCAATATATAGGTCTACCTACACATAGTGGAACAGATAGACTTTTTGCGAGGGTAATGGAATATTTGAAAAGGGTCGATCACGTCACAAAGGGTCGATAGGCCTACCTGTGGGCCTGTGGCAGTTACGAGCAGAGTTGCCTGATACGTATCTTTTTCGCGCATGCCCATTCAGATTGGCATCCACGTGGTCATCAGTGAAGTACTTAGTTCAACTATTTAAAAATATATAAAGCCCTTATTTTGAAAGAGAGATGTTATTTTTATAGAAATTTAATACCGGCTATGATAAATCAACTAATAATAAATTACTGTCGCTCAATAATTTATTACTGCTTAATTTATCACAAGTTGCGTTAAATTTTTATAAGGGTAGTTATTTGTTGGAAAATATATGGGTTCCTTATTGCTATATACATGCCTGGAAATTCTTTCGCATGCACTGCGCATGCCTGAAAAGGGCACGCATCTGGCAAGGGGATATGCTTGATGCAACTTGATGGTTACGAGTTACGAGGCAGTGGCGAAGTAATCTTTCTTGGAGTAGCAGCTGTTGTGTTGGATCGTACAAAGTAAAAGAATATTCAAAAATTTGCCAAACATCGTGAAGTGGATCGTTTCGCAAAATGGACGCTTCAAGTGCAAGTGAGTGCATTATTTTTACATGTTTAACAAATAATAATAAATATATATTGTTATTATTTATTTCATTCATATTTACACAATGCTCAAAGATTACAAGTGAAAAATAACGGTAAACGTTTCAGTTAACATACAAAAAAAGTCATGTTTTGTAAACTTTTATTCACAAAATTATTGTAAACTATAGTTTATATAAATTTTTAGCAAAAGTTTTTGCTTTCACTTCAACGTGTTATAAATTTAAAACTTTCTTTTTTGTTTCAGGTGCTGATAGTACCAAACAAATTTCTGGTTTGTCAAGGGAAGAAATTTTTAGATTACTGAAAGACAACTTAAAGGACAGTGCTACAATAGCTTATGAAAAAATTGAAAATAATTTGTCTACAAAATTACAGCCATCTTTTACGTCATCAGACAATGCGAAATCTGTCGTTCGTATACTATTACATAAATTAAAAGCAAAGTGGCAGGAAGTTTGGCGGATAGAACAAAAATTTCTGGAGAAGAATCAGCAATGGCTAAATGGCATCGTTTATTTCGATGAAAAGAAAGAAGATGGATCACCACGACAAACCACGTCAGATGAAACACATATGGGCCGCCCAAAACAGCAATTTGCACAATCCAGTGAAAGGACGAAGCGAAGGAGAAGCGAAGACATTCGATCGGGATCAAGTACTGGAGAGCTCTCCTATGTAACACAGATGAATTTACGAATCGAAGGAAACGTGGAAGCTCCTAAAATTGTTAAAGATATAACTTCGAGTAGTCCATCTAAAGCTCGAAAGTATAGAACATCTTTGGAATTTATTCCTGAAGTCACTCTTTCTGCTGATGAAGCTGCTTCACTTGTAATCGAGCAAAAACTATCGCGAAGTCAATACCAGGGATTAAGGAGTATAAGTAAAAAAAAGAAATGTATATTATATCCATCTTATAAATTAGTACAGAAAGCTAAGTGTAAATGTTATCCTGAAAAAGGTAGTATTAGTATATGTGAAACCAATGCAGAAGTTAAACTACAAGCTTTATTAGACCATACAATCAGCCGACTGTTGACGACTCAAATAGATGTCGTAAAAAGTTTGCCGGATGAACAACTTTCTAATTTTTATTTAATTTGTAAGTGGGGTTGTGATGTCAGTTCTGGCCAAAGTATGTACAAGCAAAAATTTAGTGATGATGATGGAAGTAAATCCGATGCTAGTATCTTTTTCACTTGTTCCAGTGCAACTAATATCGATCGATAAAAATACATCTGCAAAAATCATTGTATGGAAAAATCCGAGACCATCATCACCACGCTTTTGTAGACCAATAAAAATTGAATTTTTGCATGAAACTACTGAGGCCACTGTTAAACAAACAGAGTATATAGAAGAACAAGCGGACAAACTTATGCCTTTGTTGTGCCGCGGAATATTCGTACTTCGTATATTCGAGAATATTCCATAGCAAAGCAACATTGGAATTCGTTTAAGACAGGAAACGAAGTCCAATGCCCGATGGTACGATCGACACCAGGAACACCGACGCAGCATGAGGCGACTCGCTTAGCGTTCGACGATAGGCTAACACTAAAAACGCAAACTAAGGGATTTTCGTAAAGACAGTTAACAACTGCTTTACGAAAGGGCAGTATTAAATTAGATTGAAAAGAGAACGGGTTGGTTCCTCGTTAAATACTCGAAACAACATATTATTGTACATTCTTACCTTGACTTTTAAATAGACAACGGAAAGTTACCGTTGCCTATAATAAACACTTCCTTTTATATAGATTCGCGTTTTCATCGATAACTCGAGATTCATCTTCTTATCGGCAAACGATCCCAAAAATAATAACTTTTTTATATCATACCGAATACCGAAAGTAGTATGTGTACACCTTTGCTCCATCCCACTCCTATCCCCACTCCTTCCCCCACCACGCAGCTACCCCCTCCACCTCACTTTTCCACCGCCGCGCTACCCACTCTGCTTGACCAGTGTCGGTAACGTGGAGATGGTAAAGTGAGGTGGTGTGGGTACCTTGGTGAACAAGGAAGAGTAGAGATAAGAGCAGGATGGAGCAAAGGTGTACACATACTTGGAAAAATGAATAAAATTATGTACTCACCACCGCAGCTGTTGTAGGCATCTACCTCCTGCCAAAGCGATTTTAAACTCCTGTCTCTCGAATGTACTCTCTCACACACGCACACACACACACACACATACACACGCACAGCGTCGTGTCTTTAATTCATTACTATGTCCTGGTCAAAGCCCTCGTCCGGGGCATCGATATCGTAGCCGATATCTATCTCATCACCGAGAGCTTCTATAATAAACGCCGTCACGTCCGCGCGTTCACCGTTCGATAATCGAATCCGCGGAACGCTATCGCCGGCAAGAGGTCGCATCATGACAGCGATCAAGTCATCTCTACCGCACGCTTCTTCGACGAGCTGCTCGATACCTGCAACATCCACGCGTTCGAGTTCGTATATGGAAAACTCCATGATAAGAACCGGCAAAATACTTGCTAGAGGCTCCGGATGAAATAGGTGAGACCAGTCGATGTAAATAGTTTCGCCGAAATCGACTAGCAACACCTCGCAGTACCCATCAAAGTCCGGGTAACCCACTTCGCCGCGGACAACGCTATTGAAACAAGGCACAATACAGGACATGCCGATATACAGCTCCCCAAGTTCAATGGGTCTTCCACGACGTTCCACTAAATACACGCTACGTGGGAGCTCTTCCAGATCGT